>CM008342.1:49449514-49460484 GCA_002525835.2 Ipomoea batatas | reverse complement strand
TGATAAAAAGGGACTGATAAGGAAGAAAACTACGGAGTTGTTTGTGTACTCGTAGTCTCGTATAGTCGTATATCATCACTATGGAAGTTTGAAGTTGTATCAGTTTGGAATTCTGCAGGAACCTAATTTTGTGTGGAGTGAATAATGGACAGATTTAAGATCATAGTTCTCGTAGGAGTGTTTTTCTCTGCTGCCTCGGGCTATGCTCACGATGTGTTTGTTTCCTGTATGAGAGCTTATGATGAAGGAGGTGCTCCAGCCTTTTTTAGATTACCTGAATGCCCTCAATGGATTCTATTGGCTTCCCCTGAGAAGAAAGCACTCAAAGAAGGGAACTGCCAGTTTGCTACACTTCAGGGCCACAGGAAATACCAGGAAGACCGTGTTATTTGCTATCCTAATGTAACAATTCCGGTTTTAGGTGCATTTCTCTTAGCTGCTCTTCTCTAATGCTTGAATAATACTTGCTTAATCTGCATATGTCTCTGACTGGATTGTCTAGTTTGCAATGCTGAGGTTTGTCTCCTTTTGATGATGCTCAAGATGTCAGTGTTGCTGTGGGGGCAGTGTTTGATGGTCATGGGGGCAAGGAAGCAAGCAAGATGGCTTCAGAAAAGTTTTTGGATTACTTTTTCCTTCATGTTGTATTCAACACATACAAGAAATTGTTCCTCCATAAGAAAGATAATGAAGAAATAGATATCCGTAGCTTCACTCGTAAGAGGTTTGAACCAAAACTAGGAATCAGATCATTCATTAATTGCAATTCATCTCCATTATTAGCCCACAGAGTATACTTTCCTAACAAGAGTACAAGACCAACTTTAGTTTGATTTAGCAATTGAGTTGAATTTTCTATAAATCTTAGTTAAAGTTTTAAAAAATTCAAATGCTTATACCCTCAAATATTTGAGATGTGTTAGGTTTTCTGAACTGGTTTTGCTGGTGCCTGCATGACTCAGCCTTTTTGAACCAAGTATATAAATTGTTTTTGGAGTGAAAATTTGTTGTTTGGGTTGGGAATTGAGTTACTGCATGGCATTCTATAGCAGTTAAAGCTATTTTAACTCTTCTATTATCTTTGTAAAAATGTTTTCAAGTTTTAATTAGTTAAGTCTGCTTAAGTTTGATATTTTTGCAGTTATATTGAAGCAGTTCCTGTCATAGATGATGAATTACTGCGTGGCATCTTAGAGACAGCCCTGTTGCAAACAATCCAAGATATAGATTCAGAATTTTCTCAGGCATTTATCATTCTCTTCATTTCTTTATTTTTCTTTAAAGCTATCTCCTGTGATTTTTCAAGTTAGTATTTCTTCTCCAGGAAGCCATGAACCATGGCTATATTTCGGGATCAACAGCAACAGTTGTTGTTTGGGTGAACAGACAGATTTTAGTAGGATCCCTCGGTGATTCAAAAGCACTTCTATGTTCAAGAAGAAATCATCCCGATGCTGAAGGTATTATTTATACTCTTTTCCTGCCCTTTTCTGTTATTCCTGTTTGATTTGAGAAATGATTAGCAAACAAAATTGAATAATTGACCATAAAATTTGTATTCTACACAATTCTGTAACTCTTCATTATACTACTCTAATGCTGTTTCAGGTGAACTGGAGTCAAAACTTTATGCTAAGGAACTAACAAGGGATCACCATCCAGATAGAGAAGATGAAAAGGCTCGAATAGAAGCAGCTGGGGGAGTTATTCGTGTTTGGGGTGTTCCTCGTGTCAATGGCATATTGGCTGTCACTCGATCTATTGGTGATATATACTTGAAAAGGTATTTTCCCTACTCCCAAGGCCTCTTCCTCGCGTTACTAATAGCTTATAAAGATTTTGTGTGGTAAAGCTTATGTTATAAGAATTACATTTACAATTGTGATTTTGATTATAGATTAATCAAATACTCCAAAAATAGACTTAAGTTACTTATGGATTATTGGCTTCAATATAATATGATATCCTGTTTGTTCATGGAATGGATTTTAGGTGAGTTGATATCCTATTCCATAGGGAATATTTTAAACTAAAAATATAATAGGAATTTTATTTCATTGTTTGGTTTGCTAAACTAATGGGCTTCATAGATTATTTTTGTGCGGTTGGTCTAATCTAAGAAATAAACACTTATATATTTAAATAAATAAATACATACATGTGCACACACATATTTATGTATATAAATAAATAAGTATACACATTATTTATTTGAGAATTGAGATTTGAGAATGTTATTTTTATGTCTGTTCTATGAATCAAAGATGACAAAGATGACAATATTGGCCAACTTGAGCTCAACCGGTAAATTATTCCGTGAACCTGGGTCCACCTTGCAAGGTGGATCCGCGTTTAAAATACAGAATTTACATACTAAATGTTCACAACATTCAGTATGTAAATTGCAATTGTGACGGTCCATGGTATAACTATTGAGCTCAACCCATGTGCTATAGTACTTGGGCAAGTCTAACGATGTCCTTTCATTTAATCTTGGGTGGCCGAAAATCCAAACTCAAGCTTGTGTCTTAAAATTAATTTTGTATTTCTAAAATTGTTTTTTTTTTTTTTTTGTTTTCAAAAAAAAAAGTAGTATAATTTTTAATTTTATAAATGTACAAATAATATATAATTTAACGATTGTAAAAATATGAAATAAACTTATTACATATTTTTTTTTTAGAAATAGTAATTTAAAATTTTTATTAAGTTAATAAATTAAAAGTTAAAAATTATTTATTTACATATTTTTATTATAATAATTATTAACCTTTATAACTTGTAGATTATAATTTTATTTTAATTTTAATATAAATAATAATTATAATCATTAATAAAATAATTTATAATAAATTTATGTTCATGTTTTGGAAAATGAATCTAATATAAAAGGATATAGTTTACTTGTCTTATTTACTATTCATTGGTCAAATCAATTATTTCTTCATTGCTTATTTTCTCTAGTATTTTTTTTTATTTTTAAATTAAATTTTTTGTATTTAATAGTAATTTTAATGTAGTTTTTAAATATATAAATTTTATATATGCTAATACCAAACTTAATATTATGACAAAAATTTAATTAAAAATAACTTCGGTCAAGTTACGTTAATCTATCTGGACAAACAAAATGAGACAGATGGAGTAATATTTATAAATATTAAAAATTATAATTTTATTTTAATCAATAAAATAATTAAATTTTATTATAAATTAGCTTGTAATAAATTTATGTTCATATTGTAAAAAATTAATCAAAGAAAAAAACAATTTAATGACTTTTAGCCAAACAAAAAAAAAATATTTTTGGACTTTTTTTTACAAATGTTTTATTTTTTATAAATCATTTTCTAGGAAATATTATCCATGTTATATTTATCAATTTATGTATTTATTTTTATTATAATAATTTACAAATTAATAGTTATTTTATGTTTTTATTATAATTATTATAATAAATTATAAATTATAATTTTATTTTAATACAAATCATTTAATTATTAGAATCATGAAAAAAAAATAATTAATACGGAGTATTTTATAAGCAATAATTTTATAATAAATTTATGTTTATGTTTTAAAAAAATAAAGCAAACAAAACAATATAATTTTATAACTTTTAATCAACAAAAAAAAAGATTATTTTCTAATTTTCAATCAAGCACAAAAATATGAAATTGTTTTTTTGAAAATGACTTATTTTTCAATTGGATTGTAAGTAAAATAGAACTAACAAAATGTGGCAAGAAAGTTTATTTGTTTCCCCGATGCTAGTAAAGGATTGAGTAAAAGCAGAAGCAACTTTGATATATTTGCTATTGGTTAATCTTAGATATGGTGTTATTGCTGAACCGGAAATTAGTTGGCAAAATCTGACCAGCAAGGACTACTACATAGTCATCGGAACTGATGGTATATTTGAGACTATGGATCCACAGAGCGTGTGCAATATACTACAGGCTCAAGAAAAGGAGGTCCCCAACAACTCTCCTTTATGTTCATTATCCTCCCTAGCAGATTGCATAGTCCACAAGGCATTTGATGAGGGCAGTATGGACAACCTGTCGGTTATTGTGATTCCAATAAAGAAGAACGCAGCACAGTAATAGTAGGTAGGTCTAATCCATTGATTCTTTTGCTGTAGCGCAACAGATGGAATGGCCAGTTCTCTGTTCTCTATATATCTTGGGATGCATAGTACAAATACAAAAATGCTTCTTTACTGTTACATTTTATTTTTTCCTTCTATTTCTTTTTTAATCAATGGAATTGCATACTTACACAGTGCTAACGTTCTCATCTAACCACTCACCTGATAAAAAACCACTTTCGTAATGACTCCTGCCTGCTTGAGGAGCAAACATCCCAACTCAAAACTCAGTCTGCTGGACTCATTTCTGCAATAAATTATGCGAGTCAAAACTGGTACTAATGAACCTTCGAGCTTAAAAAGGGTGGAGCAAAGGAAATGGGGTTTAATCATCAGATTATTGTGATCAAAGAAAAAAGAAAAGGGTGGAACAAAGGAAATGGGGTTTAATCATAAGAATATTGTGAAAAGAAAAAAGAAGAGAAGGGAGAAGCGAAGGAAATGGGGTTTAATTATTAAATTATTGTGTAAAAAAAAAGAAATGGATACCTTCAAAGCATGTGGAACTGAGCATAGACAGGCAAGTTAAACCTTTCCGTCAGTTTGATTGTGTGCATGTTGTGAAAAATATGGATGCTTCAGAGCTTCATCAACACTCAGCCGATCCTCCTAGATAAATTTAAAATGTATCTATTGTTAAAATATACTCCGTATCTAATACTTTAGATGCACCTTCAAGTACCAATGCCATAAATGACAAAGATAATCCTAGCAATGATACTACCACACTACAGCAACAGATTCTCAATGCAATTCATGATAACTTTTTGAGGGCTGACTCACAGGATTCCAGTGCAGCAGTTGGCGAACTAATCGCAACGCCCATATATTTGGAAACCTGCAGACAATGCACAGTCAAAAATAGAAAGAACTGACTAGCACCATGAATCAACTACTTGATCTCTCACCCTCTATGCATCTTTATGTATTCATTTTATTAGGGGGCAGGGGGAGGTGTTTGGTGGTATCACACTATACTTACCCTATTTTTAGAGGATCTCTGTTTCTAATTTGATGCAAAAAGAACTCTTCAGAGCATTTCCATGGAGCTGGTGAAACTGAGTCCTGGACGATTACAGTATAATGAAGCTCTGATTAGTAACAATTTATTTCAAGTTAATGGCAATGCTAATAAGTAGGAGTAATATACTTGTAATGCAAGGTAAAGTTTCTTCCCTAAAGAACGTAAACAGAAACCCGTTAGTTATTATATACATCCACTTCTTTTAGAGTAAAATCCACCCATGAGTGAGAGGTGGTGACAATTACTGTTTAGCAATCTGCAACTTTTATTATTTCTAGTGTGAAAGTATATATAGCACAAGCATGTCAATTAATCTCACAAAACACTAGAAGTTGAACTTACCGGGTAACGCGGCTTTGTTGAACTCCCAGGGATCAGAATACATAATTCCATGAAAGCTCTTAGTCTATTCAACACGCATGGCAATCAGATCCTCATTATTCATAAAGTATTGAGATCAATTTGTAGTAATAGTAACCATTCATTATAATTATGATACCCAATTCCAGACTTACTTGAAGGCAAGCTCCTTTATGCTATCATTCCAACCTTCTAGATGCTGATCTAAAAGAGCACGTGTCCTAGAACTTATCTGGAACACATTTGGTGATCCTAATATTAGTTCCAACATCACAACCCCAACACTCCACATATCGTACCTGTCCAACAGGGTAACAGTTAAAGATCAGTCACTTAGGTGAGATGAGAGGAAGTTCATAAAATACTGTAACCAGAGTGTCCCATTACATGTCATCTGAAAGTTATGGAAAGGAAGGAAGGAAGACACAAATGGAAAAAAAACCAACAAGAAAGAAATTCAACAGTAGTAAATGATTAAATGAAATTTGCATACTTAAGACTTGCTGAAGTTGGCCCCTGGTACCAGCTGGCATTAAGAAAAGCCTCAGGTGGAGTATATTCACAAGTTTGTTCAGCCCTGAAACAGTAGGAAGTATAGTATAATCAAGATGAATAAAAATATATTCCTATGACCCTTGAAGCTGTGCCAAGCGGTTAAACTCTCTACCTTTGTTACTCTGTGTCATGAAATCTTAATATAGAAAAGAGAACTTTTAGCTACAGATAAAATACCTTGAAGGTCCAACAGAGCCATACAAATGCTTCAATGTGAAGTCATCCAGTGCACTCCCAAAGTCAATAATGCGCCTAATAGATGATAGAATACACATTAAGACAAGATAAAAGCACCTATCATAACATGTAATAACTCATATACTATGTATAATTTTGTGGATAAACCAGGGTTTGGGGAAATGTGAGACTTCACAAATTCTAAAAACCCCAGTAACAGCTGCCACTGCAGGTTTAAACCAATGTGGACAATGACATGGGAACAGCATCTCCTATTTGAAATTTTAACTAAACAAAGGCAATTTGTATAGATTTAGAAGCCAAAGTAAAACTAGAAAAGCTAAAATTCAGTGAAAAAAAAAAGGTGCTATAAGACTTCAAGTCAAACATATTGTGGTAAGAAAATCTGAATTACATTTTTGTGGTATAATTGTTATCCCCACTTGGATGTCCTTTCAAGCATCTCCCAGAATCCATATCTTCAAAGCATATGACCATATTCTCTAACCAGAAAATGGAAGTTCAGGTAAATTACTGGAAGAATAAGGGAGTCATTCTTATATAAAGGAGAATAAAAAGGTTAATTGATATACTGCCATACTGGTAAATAAGAAGATAGCGATATGATCCATATTGTGTATAAGCTAGATATTTATGTTACTTCTGGATTGTTTATCATTAACATTCAAACCTTAAAAGGGAAAAGGAGGAACTAAACACTCGAGTCGTCCTCATTTTAAGTGAACCTACTATACACTAACCATCATTTTGTTGTAAATCAGTAGCACCTCTTAAGACAGGAAGTCTCTAAGGTGCAACACGAAGTTCACCGGTGCATAGCATCACTACTGTCATGTTCCAGTAATGTTAACTGTAAACATACTGCATACAACACTCATTCTTAACATGGAAGGTTACAGCTAGCTCTTATGGTATCTTAATCTAATAATCTGCATGTGAATATAAGAAAGTTCAATCACATCAAATTCATATCATGTGGTATTTAGAGGTTCTTACCAGGTTTAATATCTCTATGTGTGATATTCCGGTCATGACAAGACTTGAGTGCCATGAGCTGAACAAAAGAAAAGAAGATAAGAGTAACTCTATAAGCAAAACTGCATATAGATGTTACTTTCTAAAAGATTGGCCAAAAGTCCAAACTAGAATTATTAAATGTAAGAAATTCCAACCAAGTCCATCTATTAGCACATTTGGGGATAATGTTGTTAAAAATCGGAAGCTTAAAGCCAGAAATGAGTATGGTTTGGGTTTTAGACTAACAATCTAGCAAAGCAAAAGGTTAGATCTTAGTTCTTAGGCAAAATATGTGATTATGTTAACCAGGCACCAGGCAGTATTCAGCCACACCATATCTGATACTCAAACAGCTTTCAATAGAAAAATAAATATACCTTTGACTAAAAGAAAGAGTTCGAGATTCATAAACCAAACCAGACCAGAAACTACATTAAAACTGTGCAAAAAACCTGACCTGACCATAAAAGCAAAAGTGATGCAAATTATGACATCACGTACCAATTGCCATATAAGATTGCGCATTTCCTCCCGCCCTGCTTCTGTTGTCTTTAACCAGTACCACCATTTTGATGGGTGCAATATCTGAACATTCTTCACTTGTTCATTTCTCTCTCCTGCACTATTTGTCACTTCTTCAGCTGTATACAAGATCTTTGACAAGGATACTCCTTCATGGCGGAAAACAAGCCATATTTCATTAGATTGGGACTCAAAAGATTCAATATATCTGGCAATGTGATTAAGACCTTCGTCATATGTAGATTGCATCACTTCACTTCTTCCACCATAGATATTGTCAAAATTCAAAACTTCACCCATTTCCAGACCAATTGAGTCATTTTCCATTAAATGGCCATGTGGCTCTAGACAAGTATCTTTCGAGAGGCAATAGGATTCTCTAGCTGACAATGGACCTCCAAGAACAGTAGTTGCATTCAAGAAAAGTTCACCAAAATGTTTCTCCCTTAGCCCACTTAGATATACAGCAACCCCTTTCTCCACCTTTTAACAGAAACTATTTATGACATCAGTGAGACTCCAGAATTACAGAGTAGAAAATGACATCAATCCAATAAGCTTTTGACCAAAGAATTGGAAACATACTTAAACATAAAGCCGACTTGAAACCAAGTAGCAAGTACTCAGATTATAATAAATATGCTATAAGTGCATGGGATGTGTGGATGGAGAACATTTATGTTAGACAGAAAGCATAGAAGATCATACCAAGCTCCCACCACTGTTACTAGAATCTAAATGATGCCACAGCACCAATAAGAAATTCTGAAAGCTTTACTTCATTATGCAATATATCATACAATATCACAGATTTTGTCCTTAATCTCTAGTTTATTTTCACATAAATACTTTCACTAGAAGAAAAAAAGAAGATCCTTCTATTCACACAACTACTTGTTTGATTCTACATGTCAATGCACCTCTGTTCCATCTGAAAGCATGACAAAGCATGTGGGGCTGAATCTTATTTTCCATTTTATTTTACTTTT
Organism: Ipomoea batatas; assembly: GCA_002525835.2. NCBI lineage: Eukaryota > Viridiplantae > Streptophyta > Magnoliopsida > Solanales > Convolvulaceae > Ipomoea > Ipomoea batatas. Next base: position 49,451,669 of record CM008342.1, on the reverse strand, counting down.
TTCAATGAGCTTGAGTGGAAGAGGAAAAAAATGAAAATGAGCTAAAGGTCAGCACAAACAATGTTGCAGAAGGCGCTAGTTAGGCGTCCGGGGCGCCTAGCGCCTAGGCGGCCAAGTAATCTGAGTATATCGTCTCCACTTTTCCCACTTAGGGCTAGGAGTTGTTACACTGTTATAATCCCCCAAACTAGTCAATTGCATATATTAGATGGTTAGTTGAGTACATGGCTAGAGGAATATAGAAGAGGAGTAGCCAAGCAAGCAAAAAAAACCACTTGATCGAGTTGAGCGCCAACTCGGCTTAGTTGGGCACCGACTAGGCCTAGTTAGGCGCCCAACATGGCGCCTAGGGCGCCAAGTCGGCCGACCAACTAAAAGCCGCCTAGGGTTAAAATCGCCTCGGCCTAGGGGCACCTAGGGCCTAGGCCGATTTTTACAACACTGAGCGCAAATCACTTCCACCTCTTGACAAGACATTTTAAATTGAATATTATCAAACTTAAAATTAGTGTGTACACAAAAAATGATCTGAACAAGTAAATATGCAACTGAAGGGAATATAAGGTGCATATTTGAGATTAGTTTACCATTATACGCTTCAAAATGAACTTAGTGTCATCAGAATGGTCATTATCAGAATCTTCTGAATATGGAGTTTTGGCATTCTCTGAAGTCTTGTTGCCATGAGAACAGTTCCACGGAAAAGCCATCCATACTTCTCCATAAGATCCACGGTCATATCTTTTCTTTAGTATGTACCTGAGGCAAATGGAAACAATTTGCCACAAATATTAATTTAAACTGCTTGCATTAGCATTAAATAGGACAAGAATACTTCAGAATCAACTAATAAAATTGCTAAATATTTAAGTCCAGTGCAGTTAGGAAGAATGAAAAATAATGCGTCTCATGAGCATTACTAATTACAAAACTGCTCCAACAGAACATGCTCTGAACAGGTTGCTTGTCCTAGACACTAACTCTATCAAAATGGACAGATAACTAGGGCCAAAGTCAATGAAACCCACACCACCCAACTCAATCTGTAATAGTAGCGCATGAAAATGAAGTTGAGATGTATCTAGCAGAATAGCAGATAAAGTTTTCACATAAAACTCTCATATATGCCATAAAAGTTTGTGGCAATCTCTCTCAACTTGGGCAGAAGTCTATAAAATCATCCAAGTTACTAGAAATAGTTTATTGGCACCCATAGATTGCATGATGCAACAGAAAGGATTAAAGTTCAGTAAAGATAAGCACCTTGAATCGGCTGTTGCATGCTCATTTGAAAAAGTATCATTAAAGGGAACTGATTCAAGCAAACCAAGGAACCTAGCAAAGCCTTCGGGATTTATGCACTGCTCTTTATTCCCTTCAAAGTTCATCCCAAAGTTTAAGCACAAGTGCTGATCATTATACACGTTAACTGGTCCACCTTCACCATGAAAAGGAAAATGGATTTAGATATTCACTTAAGTATAGGCACACACCAAACCTAGTCTACCCAGTACCCACTATAAAGCAATATATAAGATCAAAGAAATATGGGATCTTAAAGGGGTAAGAATCAGTAGAATGATTGTGAACAACAGTGTCCAACCCCATGTGAGATCAAACATAAGTGCATAACAACTAGCCATTAGTCCCCTACTCCCCTCTCCTTTCTCCCCTCTTTTTAACTGGGGCAGCAAAAAGAGCAGGAAAATCAGCCCAAAAATGCATCCATTTTACCTTCCAAGTTCCAACACAAACGCTTTCAAGATTAACAACATTCACTGCTTACCAGAACTGTAACCAGCTACAGACAATCCATGTCCTAGTTCATATGGATATTCCCGGACATCTTTTTGAATCCAGAATGTATTATCATCCTTTTCATCAAGGTTTTCAGATAGATAGAAACATCTATCTTTTCCTACAACCTGAAGCAAGAATGAAAGATACCATTGTTCAGAACTATAAACATCAATTTTCAAAGGATAAAACACATGGAGTTTCCTGATAGAGCTATTTTGAAATTGAGTAAAATCATTCAATTCAATTCTATATATATATATATATATATATATATATATAACTGCAAGTAGTCACAGTTCAGCTCAAATTACACTGCTGAAAGAATAACTACAGAGCTAGCTCCAAAGAGAAAAGA
>CM008342.1:49429934-49445087 GCA_002525835.2 Ipomoea batatas | reverse complement strand
GACTTCCTCGTGACAGCTTGCTTTGCCTCTAGTGGTTCCAGGTCGGGTGCTTGCCCAATTATCTTGCCACCAGCCCCCCTTACTCCAAGTTGAGAGCGTAGCAGAGTCAACTAGGGAGTAATGATAGTGTAAATTTGTCATTTATCGAGTATCATATGATACATGCGTAAATAAGTGAGACGAATAGTTTTTTTTTTTTTTTTTTCTAAATATAAAAATTATTTATTTTTTGAAGCCTTAGCCAGTTGTGGCCAAGGCACTACCTCGACCGATTGTGGCCGAGGCACGACCTCGGCTAAGTGTGGCCGAGGCACGACCTCGACCCAGATTATTTTTTTTTTTCGCTTTGTGTGTGAGTATAGCTCACTTCGGCCGCCCGTAGGCCCAGTCAAAGGTCAGCTCTTCCGTAGGGTAGTGAGCGAGGTTAGGCCCCGTACTAGCCCTTAGGGGATAGCATTTTCGTAATCAAGCTTTAAGCTTGACCAATAAAACACCCTTCCGTCAAGTAGCTAGAGAGATCGAGTCCCGTGCCGACCCTAAGGGAATAAAGTGTAGTGTTTTCGTAACCAAGCCTTAAGCTTGACCAAGAAAACACACACCCGTTGAGTAGCTAGCAGGATCGGATCCCGTGCCGACCCTAAGGGAATAGAGTTTAGATTTTTCATTTTTTTTCTAACAAAATTAATCAAGGCGGACCATGACCAATAGTTACATTGATAACTGCTGGATCCTCTTGCTTATGGAGGCAAACACACACTTATGGAGGTAGACGCATAGAGGCAAACACACTTATGAAGGCGAACGCACTTGAGGAGGCGAACGCATAGAGGCAGACGTGCTGACGCATGGAGGAGGCAGATGCACAAGTAGAGGAGCCGGACGCACAAGTGGAGTAGGCGGACTCACTTGAGGGGGCGGATACACTTGAGGAGGATGACGCACTTGAAGAGGGGGATGGACAAGTGCAGGAGGTGGACGCACTTGAGGAGACAGACTCACAAGTGGAGGAGCGCGAATGCACTTGAGGAGGCGGATGCACTTGAGGAGGCGGACGCACTTGAAGAGGCGGACGCACCACCATAGAAGGCACCGCCTTCAGCATGTCGACGAGTCCGTTGGTATTGTTCCTTCTCCTCAGCTCCAGCGATCACGCGGTGCGCGGCTTCAAGCGCGCCTTGCCAACAAGGGCTACGGCTTCGACGGCCTCATTGGCGTCGACATGGAGAAGGAGGAGCGGGCCAACTGCCTTATGAGTTTGTTGCAAAGTCACACTCAGTTTGGGTTCATTGCGGTCAACTTGGGCTACTACGAAAATCCCCCTCGTGACCATGGTTGCAGTTGCAGTACATGATCCATGGGAGCTGCTAGTTCCTGATCGAACCATCTCCAGTGATAAGCTAATTTTGGTAATGTGTGAACTGTTGCCTGAGATTTGATCTCGGCTCTCAACGAAAGCACCAATGACGGTAAGAATGTTACCGGTGTATATTTTGATAAGTGAATACAATAGTTTCAGTACAAGAGTTTGTGTGTCAGAAAATCAGAGCCCCCTTTCTCCATTACAAGGTTCGTTCTTTATACTGAATGTGCAACGACTCTTCTTCTGGTGAGTGTAACGGACTCGAGTAGTAATGGTGGGAGGAGTAATGATGGGGAGCCACTAAGTAATTCCCCTCTTCAATGTGTCGGAGTAATGCACTGTTATGTGGTTGTTAGACTTCCTCGTGACAGCTTGCTTTGCCTCTAGTGGTTCCAGGTCGGGTACTTGCCCAATTATCTTGTCACTCATAAAGAATTGAATTTAAAATTTTATGGTTATACATTGAGATCTCCAAATATAGTAATTAAACCTTAAACAGTCCGTACCGCTTCAAATATAATAATTAAACCTTAAACAGTATGAATCACAAATTCAACAGCAATTTCAATTAATAAGAGAAAATGGTCAAATAAGCACTCAAACTTTATCCAAAAGTGCAATTAAGCCCCCGAACATTCAAAAAGTTAAATTAAACACACGAACTTTTAATTTTTGTGAATTTAAACCCATATGACCGGTTGTTCCAAGTGAACAACCGGTTATAATTTTTCCGGCCAACATTACTGTGGCTAGCGAACGAAATCTTCATCCCCAACCAATGGTCATTGTTCGCACTGTATGTTGGTGCTAATATGTTAATAGCACCTTATAGGAAAGCATAAGCCAACAAAGAACTTGAAAGCTTAATCTGTTCTCACACTAAAATCGTGCTGATATGAGCACAATTTAACTCTATATATTATGCATAGTAAATTGCATGTTTATAATGTTTTGTAGAAACAAACCCAAATCCAAACCAAAGACACAACAAAAGAGCTCCAATGGAGAAGACGAACAGAGACTTCGTCTTCTCCATGTCTTCTCCATACTGCTCGTCTTCTCCAATGGAGAAGACGAGCAGTATGTTCGCACTGTTCGTCTTCTCCATTGGATGTTTGGGGATGAAGATTCCGGCCGCCGAAATATTAGTCGGAAAAATTGTGACTGGTTGTTCACCTGGAACAACCTGTCATATGAGTTTAAATGAATCAAAATAATAAGTATTTCATTGAACTTTTTGCGAGAGCTTAATTGCACTTTTAGATAAAATTTGAGGGTGTATTTAACCTTTCTTCCCAATTAATCATGATGCGTTACATCATATGTAATATTTATTAATCTTCCCACCATAATTAGATACTAGAACCGACAAAGTGTAACAGTAGTAGGTGTGAAATCCTTCCTAGGAACTTTGTGATAATGGAGATGAAGTGCGTACGGCCGGTTTCCATGATGTCACCCAATCAAATTTCATAAACTTGCGTTGAAAACCAAAGCCACTCCTTTGCCACCATATGTGTGGTCCCATCCCATTCCTCCACCATATCCAAACTATCTAGCCCACTCCTTCTTTCCCACCCCATTAGGAATTCCAGAACCTTCCAAAGCGCCTTCTCTCGAATTTCCATTCTGCCAAAACCAGAAAACCGCGATAATAAATAAATAAATACGGTGGATGGGAAGGACGCCAGGAAGTCCAGAACCTTCCATAGGACTATTATCTTCTCTGTCCGTATATAATAACGCCAATTAACAGAAATAATTACCCTGTAAATTTCCTTAATCATTCTCTTCTAATGGAGGTGTTAAGGTTTGCCATTGACCAACCAACTTCTTAACGGCACAAACGACCTTCCCAAACGAGAAATCACGGCTCTCTGGAAAGCCCTTTAAAAAGTTCCCCTTTGTCCCTCGTTGTAATGCATGTCAACTTCACGCGACTTCTTCTCGAAACTTCCTCGCTCTCTGTTTCTTCTTCTTCTACTTCTTCTTCTCCTGTTCTTATTTTGTTCCTCCAATCCACGATCAAGAATCTCTTTTGACTGCTAGTTTACATAACCTGTTCCTTTAATTTTTCTTCACACTCGGGAAATTCAATTCGTACACGAAAAGTATAAAGCTTTAATTTTGCGGCGGTGATGGATTTAGTTTACCATGTTAAGGAGGAGTATCCGGGATCGAGTTCGTCGGCGGGGGGCGGCGGCGGCGGCGGGGGAGGCCCGCCGGTGATACCGCCGCCGCAGCCGATGGAGGGGCTTCATGAAATCGGGCCTCCGCCATTCCTGATCAAGACTTATGAAATGGTGGATGATCCTGGTACTAATCGTGTTGTTTCTTGGAGCAGAAGCGGCCACAGCTTCGTTGTCTGGGATCCTCACGCCTTCTCTACTAATCTCCTCCCCAGATTCTTCAAGCACAATAACTTCTCTAGCTTCGTCCGGCAGCTCAATACTTATGTAAGTTCATAATTTACAAACCTCTCTGCAGCTCAAATGGCTATAGAAAGTCAGCTTTCATCGGAGTCTAATCAGTAACCTCGTAGTTATCAAATAAACAGTGAGACAAACTTAGTTGATTTGCTCACTTTTTTCTAACAATCTCACTTGATTCATATATATAAGCGCGACTTTCATTTTCAATCCTTAATTTGAAACTCTAAAGTATAAAATACTTTCCAATTCGTCCCCTTCTCTGGTAGCTAGATATTTGAACGGTACAAGGACTGTCTTGAATTTTTACCCGACCTTTAATGTAGCAAAAATCACTTAATTTAGACATTTTTATGTTGAGATATGATCAAAATACGGAGAAGTGGTCAAATTGTGCTAAAATTTTAACTTCTGGTCAGTAAAATGTTTGGTTTAAAATATGGAGGCCGTTTTCTGAGTCAAATTGGGATAGTGGTTTGATACTCTTCCTATTTTTCTTGAAGATTGTATTCTTGATGATTTAATGAATTAATCTTTCATTCTAAAAAAAATGTCTGGTTTAGAAATGGGAAGATTGAGTGTTTTGGGTGAATTTTGCAGGGTTTTAGGAAGATTGATCCAGAGAGATGGGAGTTTGCGAATGAGGCGTTTGTGAGGGGGAACAGGCATATGTTGAAGAATATAAGGAGAAAAAAGACGCCGACTTCCCAGGCCGTTCCGGCGCACCAAGCGCACGCAGTGGGGCCGTGTGTGGAAGTCGGGCGGTTCGGAATCGACGCAGAAGTGGACGGATTGCGGGCTTTGCGGCGAGACAAGCAGGTGTTGATGATGGAGCTCGTGAAGCTCCGGCAGCAGCAGCAGACCACCAGAGCCTACCTGCGAGCAATGGAGCAAAGGCTACAAGGCACGGAGAGAAAACAGCAACAGATGATGAATTTTCTCGCCCGCGCCATGCAAAATCCAGAGTTTCTGCAGCAATTGCTGGCGCAGAAGGAGAAAAGGCGAGAGCTAGAAGACGCAATTACAAAGAAACGCCGCCGGCCGATTGATCAAGGGCCGAGTCACAGCCGGTCCGCCGCCGTTAAACCCGAGCCTTTAGAACTGTCCAACGGAGACCCGTACGGATTCCAGGTTTCAGAACTGGAAGCCCTCGCATTGGAAATGCAAGGATTTGGCCGAGCAAGGAGAGAGATAGAGGAGGAGAATGATGAGCACGGATTTGAACAGTTTCAGAGCGAAAGCTCATATAAAGAACTGGATGAAGGATTTTGGCAGGACTTTTTCTATGAAGGATTCGATGAAGCATTGAAGGAAGAAGGTGAAGAGGGAGATGTCAATGTTTTGGCAGATAGGTTAGGTTTCTTGGGATCAAATTCAAGTCCAAAGTAGCAACTTGGAGTCAATGTGAGATCGTATCACAGTATGATCAAGCGGATCGAATCATCGCTCTTGTCCAGACAGAGTTGATGTGGGATCGTATCATCGTCCCAGCAAGGAGGGTCACATTAACTAATGTATTCAATCTCATGATCTTGTGACTTGTGTTTAATGCTATATAGTGTATCTGTCTTGTTCTGTGTAGTTAGGTCCTTGCCCGAAGATGAAGCTCAAAGTAGAAACGGTAGCTGGAACTGGTTCTCATCATCTCAAATTCTCAAACCCCTTGGTAGTTCTTTAATTTACATCTTTTGAATGTTTCCTGGTACCCCATTTTGGGTACTTTAGGCCTTTATTGTTAAGATTTCTTCTGGTTTTCTTGGACTTGACAGGAAACATTCGTCAAAAAGCATCTATCCCCGACCACGAAAAAAACCTCGTTTCTGGTGTTTTCAACTCCTCTTATTACCTTTTAATGCTAATAGATAGCTAGTTCATCTGCCGCATCTCTGCCCCTTAACTCTTTGCTCTTTTTATCCTACTGCAGACTTCAGGTTTTTGCTTGGAAAGATTTTCTTGAATTGAAGCTCATCTCCTCATGTCTAAAGGTTACTATTTTAGTATGTTTACATTCAATGATACTATGAACTATGTGTTTTTATGTCAATAAAACTCAGCATATTTAGATTCGACTCTCATCTCCTCCATCCAGTTGACTCATACCTAGAAATGAAAGAAAAAGATGCACAGTAGAGCATAGTTGGTTTTACTGCACATTCAGGTAGCGGGGGATATTTGCCATAAATCAAATAAAAGCTTACTAGGCATTACACATGGTCACATTTTAATTTGAATCTCACCTAACTCGTTACGCATGCCACATATAAATTTGAATCTCACATAACTCGTTATATACAGTTAAAAAAAAATTGATGCACAGTAAATAGTAGTTTGATTCCTTAGTGGAACAGTGTTTTTGTCTATGTTAGTGTCTGATATTTTTGGTCAGGAAAGATTGGTCGCAATCATTTGTAATTTGTTGTGATTGGAGCGTCCAAATGGCCGAATTCAAGACACAAGTCTTTGAGAATGAGAAGATATATACACACATATATATATCAAAGTGAATATTCTTCTGTTTCGATGTAACCCATTCCATTAAGTGCACTGGCCCATATTCGTGAAGCTTTAGATTCGACTTAAGCAGACCATCATCGTAGGTTGTAACTCGAATGTTGTTTGGGCCTGCCCTAAGAAGCCCACATCAACTGTTGCTTAAAATTTAAAAACAAGATGAGAAAATAGTATGGAGCACAATATTCCGGGACAAAAATAAATATGCTTCCATGGAAGGAGTTGTTGTCTGGTTGAGTGGGTAAAGCATGACTTTCGTATAATTATATCTAAATATTATAAGTTTGATTCCGGTTAACATCCACATATTTGACCATGTAGCACATAATTTTTTAGTGCGATTTACTTCTTTTATATAATTCCTTGTCCATCCAAATATTTACACCTTTCTTTTAAGCAATGAAATGTATGTTCAAGTCCATCTCCCCTATCCCCCATCATATATGTACTAAAAGTTCATCTCCATGGCTTCTTTCTTCTTTTGAGCTCTGGTTTCTTTATCTGGTGGTGATGATTTTGCAAATTTTGCCTCTTTTGTTTGCTATGGGCTTGTATTGACTAGTGTATGCCCCATGTTCTTTTGCCTATATTTCTATTGGTTCTAGTTCAATTTACCTGTACCCAAAAAAGAAAGAAATTAAAAAATCTGAAAATTTCAATTAAGCAATACACATATGGATTTCAGTTTTGCATTTTTTTTTCTCAGTAATTCTTTAGAGTTAACAAATTTCCTTAAGTACTAAACCAACACTTTTGATGATAACTAACGATCAAATGTGCACACACTAAACAACAACCATTGCATTACACCATAACTAAAAAAAGAGAGTAAAAACAATATTTCTTACAATCTTAAAAAGTAATACCTTGTTAGCATGTTCTTAGCTAAACAGATACACTGTTTTAAAAAAGTTTGTGTGACACTCGAAATTAACTTTGGACTTAAAAGGAGCATGTATACAATATAATAAATCCGGTTGTAGTGTAGCCAAGTAGCCATGAAGAGTTGGAACGTTGCTTACGATAATACCATGAAGTGTCAAGTGTCACGTCACAATTGTAAACAGAGCTGCTAGCTAGTGCCGCACATGGATGGGAACACAAAAATAGGTAGGCGAAAGCAACTGCAACTGAGCGTTAACCAAGTTAAATTGACACCCCAAAACGAGAAGATTACAGGAACATAGGTGGGAGTGAGTGAGGAGATTAATGTGGTTTCATCCAACATTAATTAGGAAAAAGACAAAACCAACGAAACGAGAAAGATAGAGGGAGAGGGAGTCCTTTTTTTAGTACGTGGAAAATATTTAAGAAAATTGAAGAGTTATTCAGAAACTTTAACTAATTAGTGATGGTAAAGAACTCTTGTGTTATATAAAATGCAAAGAGCCAGAAAATTTAGAATTATTCGGATAACTTGAGGTTTACTTCCTTGATCCTTCAAGGGTCCAATATATAGTCTGGTGAAATTGGAATACCCGTGTTATCAAATATCTGACCTGTCTGGTCTGGTCTATACTGATGGTCTAGCACACTAAGTGGTAGGGGACTGGCCAAATAGTTTGCTTTATTCCCATGGGTGGAGATCAAACCCCCAATCTAATGCTTAAGGGACAATGTGCTGACATGGCCGGTTTTTTGATTTGCGAGCGCTGTACTAGTAACCAAGTGAGGTCCTATCAAAGTATAAATAAACTGTGAATTGAAAAAAAATTGCAAAAAACTTAATTTTGGGCCAATATAATCACAAATACATATACTAACTATTAGGTCAGGCTGGACTAGAACCCCCAAAATTTTGGGGTCCTGTGCAGTTGCATGTCTTGCACGCCCTAGAATCCGGTCCGGGGGTGCTGCTGAACCACCACGCCAACCATGTTGGTTATTTCAAAACTCTTTTAGCATAATGTATATATATATATATATATATATATATATATCAAACCTCAACTCTGACCTTACAAGTTACAATTACAATAACAACCTCGATTACCACTAATGATGCTTTTCTTAACACTACATTATCACCTTTAAGGAAGAAGGAAAGAGGCCAAGAGTGCAGTTGCTAGCTAGCTGCATGAGAGAATCTTGGAATAGAAGAACCCGTGACCCAAACCTGGCCCGCACCAGTCCCATCTATTCTTTCTCACATACCCACCCACCCACCACTCTGCTGCTAATAATATGCATCTTTCTCACTCAATAGGAAAAAAATGAATTTATTGGCAATCATAACAATTCACAAGAGCACTTTACTCATCCCTTCTTCAGAAAAATCCAATCACAAATTTTTTAATTTCCTTTAAAAAAAAAATCGTGTAGGTGTATACGGCAAGATAGATTATTATTTTAACCTGCGTACGACATTTAGGTAGGATAATGCAAAGTGGTGTTTTGAATATCTTGTAAGTAGCAGCAAGCATCTATTGTACGTTGTCTTTAAAGGTGAACATATGGAACCTTATCGCAAAAGAGATTAAAGTGGACGAACATGAATCTCAGTGGAAAGTATGGCCGTCCGATTCATTTATTTAGATCAAAGATCAGCTCGCATAGGATTCCCCCTCAGATCGACATTTTAACTCTAAATTTGAAGAAAAAAAAATATTTCTTTTTTCAGCATTTTTCACGCATAATATCTCACGTTATTATTAGGACTAGACTTCAAAAGATTCATTTATTTAGATCAAAGATCAGCTCGCATATGTAGTATGGATTCCCAAGCTGATTGAATTGACATTTTAACTATAAATTTTGGAAAATGTTTTTTTTTTCCTCTTCATTTTTCACCACCTAGCATATCATGTTACTATTAGGGCTAGATCAGACTTCAAAGATTCATTTATAAAATTAGATCAAAGATTAGCACACATAGAATTCCCCACTCAATCAGCATTTTTTAACTCTAAACTTTGGAAAATGTTTTTTATTCCCTTGCAAATTACATGTTTTCTCATAGTTACTAAGTTAAATGGTCCACTAATTTAAGTTAACTCATTTTCACCAATAGAAAACATGATTTGATATTTTCTAAGTGACAATAAATAAAATGCGATAAAAATTGAAAAGTGAAGGGGAGTAGCACGATTTTTAAATTTTTATCTTTATATTGAACATGCTAGAAATCCAAATTGTTGGAACGACAACTCAATCGCCCCCCATTACAACAAACATCATTATAGTAGTTACTAAATAATACATTTGAATCAAACAATGAGAATAACTTTACAAAAACACTAGACCAAACTATCAAGTCCAACACATATACGATCCTCCACAATCAAAGAACATGTAACTGATCTTTAAGTAAAATTCTTTGAAGAACGACAGGAACCCAAAGTGGCGCTCGCAACAAGTTACATACTCCCTCCGTCCCATTTTGTGTATGTGGTTCGGTTAACGAGGCTTGACTAAAGTTATTTTTAATTCAATTTTTCATAATATTAAGTTTAGTATTAATATACAAAATTTATATATTTAGAAACTACACTAAAGGTACTATTAAACACAAAAAATCAAATTAAAAAACAAGTAAGAAATGATACAGAAAATAAACAAAGAAGAAAGAGTTAGTTTGACCAATGAATAGTAAGTATAACAAATAAAATGGGACAAAAGGAGTACATTCTAGCATAGTGACGTATCCAGGATTTATTTTGAGGGGGGGCGAAGAAGCAAATGTAGACTAAATTAAAAATGTTTAAACACAATATTCAAATACAAATATCAAATATGAATAAATTGTTAAATTACAAAATACATTATAAATATTGTTGAATATAGGCGAAAAATAAAACGCATCAAAATTTTATAAAAATATTCATAACACTATGGCTATGTTTGGCAAACCTAGCTGAAAATGTAGTTGAAAGCTGAAAAGTAGCTTAAAACTGAAAAGCTATAAGTTCCAAGCTGAAATCTAAAGAGTTGTTAAGCTAGTTGTTATGCTTAAAAGTGTTTGGTAAAATTAATTTTTTGATAAGCTGATAAATGTAAATAATTAATTTGATAAAATAATTCAAATAGGAAACACATTATAAATTATACATTTTATTATTAATATATAGCTAAATATACAATTAAAAGGCTAAGGACGCAGGTGCTGAAAACAAGCTACGGACGATGCAGCACTTAGGATTCGAACCCTTGTCATTTGACATACAAAACCGCACACTTACCATCTCTGCAAGCTTATCATCTGTTAATTTATATCTATTTTAATATATTTATATATAAAACATGTACTATATATACATATATATATACAAAGGCTATATAGGGGTGGGGGTGGGGTGAGTGGGGGCAGCTGCCCCCACTGCCCCCAGGGTGGCTCCGTCCCTGTAATCTAGCAAGAAATTAAAATTTGTGGCTCTATACTACTCACAATAGACATGATATAATTGAAGTCTTGAATTTGAACTTTATTATTAGAATGAGGTTTTTAGATTAATTAGTGGGTAATTTTAGATTACAATTAAAGCTAAATAAGGTAGATTTACATATATAATAAAAGTAATGGTTGGAGAGATGGGTCCTAGGTGAGCTTCTTGCATGTTGCCGGCTAGTTGCATGGTTGACACCCCACGTACTCCTTTGTCTTTGTGCTTTTTAAGTTAATGGGATTTAAAGGGGTGCCATGCTTTAATTTTGTGTCACCCCATGCCGTTTCAAGAAGCCAATCCCTTATGCCTCTTAACTTTTTATAAGTTTAAACTCAAATTTAAGCTTATCTCGCGTACGGTCAAAAATGATGAATATATATGTGGGGTATAACATTACTAATAGACAAATCCCTAAATGCTTGTATATTATTAGTACCTATAACAAGTTCCCTACACCTTGCGGTTACTAGCAATGTAAAGCGGTGTGTTTTCGGGACTTTGTCGATCTCTCTAACTTTATTTTTAATAACAATGGAAATTTGTAGCCACTATCTAAGGCCTAAGAGTGTGCATTGTGTTAAGAGATCAGAGAAGGTCATATGCCGCTCCAGTTGATAATCAAATTTGTAATCTTGTGACTATCAAGTCAACCGCCTAATAAACTTGGTATTATATTTTGTGACTAAAGGACCACAAGGAGGTAAATCAACGTAACTTCTTTCTAGTTGATCGATTCAAACTAAAGATGCCAATAGACCACTCCCATTAAAAATCAAACTTGTAATTCTTTAATTACTAAGTCAACAATCTGAATCAAGTTTGTCCATCCCTCTAACTTAGAATGGGGAGCATAGAATCTTGTAAGTTGTAACATATTTCCTTATGTTAAAAAAAAACAAAAGCTTGGGACGACATAAAATATATACCAATAAATCCGCCGTCGTCAATGCAGTTAACTAATTAATGTAGGATGGAAAAAAAAAATACTTTACTATGGTTATAAATTATAATATGATTCATCATCATTTTTTCAATTCATTCTTAGGTGGCTTTGGATTTGGGTTTGGAATAACATAAAGTTGCATAAGAGAAAAGGAAAAGAACTTCTAAAATCTCCCATGGTTGGCTAAACATTTTATCGTAATGAATAAGAAAAATATAATGATACCATTCCTTAAAGACAGTGAAACCTCAATACGTACGTTAACACGTAGATAATTTATTATTGGCGATACATTTGTCGACACGTATTTAATAATTTACCCTTAAATACTCTCTAAGTATGCTATACGGAATAAACCTCGTTGATGTGTAATAACTCAAACCCGTGAACCACACAAAAAAGATAAACTACACCATGAAAATCATGTGCAATGGGCTCCATCAAGAGAGTGTCGGGAAGAATAATCGAACTCGTAACATTTTAATTAGTACGAGAATTATGTCATACTCACTCAGTTACTTCTTTCCGAGCAAATTGAACCTAAAGATTACATAATAATAATAATAATAATAATAATAATAATAATAATAATAATAATAATAATAATAAAATTAGACAAAGTATGCATGGGGGAATATATATTAACATTAACTGCCAACGGCCTTCTAGGTGGGGTCCGTGGGGATACATGAGATATAATTGTATTAATTAATTTATTTGCTTAATAATTGAAACGTGTGTAGACTCGATTAAATTAATAATAATGAAGTTAAACATGGAATAAAATGACGAAAAAAATTAATGAAAAGAGAATTGGGGCAGGTGAAAAGGTGATTACAACCTTAAACAAACACTGCATGGGCTTTTTGTGTGTTTGGGAAACGGTATAACTGGAAGGTCAATGGGGGGTACGTAATGCGTAATATAATTGGATTATGATAGAAGTGGCCAAGTGGGGCAATTTAAAAGCTAAGGAGAGAGGAGGGGTATGTACAGTACAGTGATGATCATCCTCATCTTCACCACCACCTTTGCCTTTAAGCTTTTATAGCCTACTCACCACAGCATGCAATTCAAAGTCGTCGCAATCCTTGGCTATACTTTAGGTCGTCCTTATTTCTCATTCTCAAATATCCTTAGCTACACTTTAGCTTCTTACCAACTCCCTACATACTAATTACTAAGCTACCAATCGAGATTGACCCTTTTTGGGATTTGCTGGTGCCAAACGAATTAGACACAAGAAAAAATCAGTTTAAGTTGTTCATATTGTTGATTTACGAAAAAGTCAATTGTTATTTAAAGGTGCACTTTAGGTGATGAAGTTTGTCTTAGAGCATCCTTAGTAGTGAGGTTATTTTACGATTTTTGAGCAGTTTTTGTAAGTGTGATTAGAAAAGAGAAAATGAGAGGGGAAGAAAAAAAAATAAATATGATTTAAAAAAAAAAACAGAGATGTCAGACGCTCCAGGCTAGGAGTGCCTGACGCCCTCGAGTGGGCACCTGCTGTGCGCGAAACGCGCACATCAGCGAACCATTTCCTTACCCTTGCACTGTTCCAAAATACTTTCCTTGCAGATGATCCTGGACTTTCTCTTTCCCCCTTTCTCTTTCTTCCATGTCATTGTATACTATTTCAAAAACTCACTATTATCCATTGATGGTGATGCTCTTATAACCAACTACAAGGAGGTATGTATAAATTAAACCAGTCAAGATTGCTCATAACTGACGACCTCAAACTAAGAAGGTTAATAAATAGCTCACACGGGGAGTCGAACTTAAAACTTTATGGTTACAATTATAATTACATTTTTACTATCATGATAAAAATTATAATTACAATTAATTTTTATTATATTTAAAGTAAACATATCAAAATGTCAATGACTTTGTGGTTTAATGGCACAAAATGATTTTTTTAAGTGGGAGGTCATGAGTTCGAGTTGATGTTGACTCTTTGTGACTCTAAACTAAAAAAAAATGCATTCAGAGTTGTCGATGGATAAGCTGTGTTTGGTAAAATTAGCTTTTTGATAAGTTGATAAATGTAAAAAGACTAAAAAAGACATCTTCATACAATTTAAATAGTTTTAAATTTAAATATGTTTGTTTATATATTAAATATAAAATAGTGAAATCAATATATTTTAATAAAATATAAAGTAAGAACATATATTTGAAAACATATAAAGTAAAACAAAATGTTTATAATTCATAAGATTAGTTCATACAAAAATTAATGTTCAAACACAAATGTCAAATTGAAATTACAACCAAACATATTGAAGAAAAAAAGTCAAAAAAGTTTAGCCAAAAAGGTTTAATTGGGAAGGGTAAATGATATCATTTATTTAAAATAATAAGGTTAAGGATGGAAAAAAAAGTTAGGAAATTATTAGCTTATTTTAAAACACTACCTTAGGTAGAATTAAAAAATAAGCTCTTATTTTAACCTACTAGCTTATTTTAGGAACATTACCAAACAGAGCTTATATCTTAGAGGCTTAAAATAAACTATAAGCTCCTAAATAAGCTCTGCCAAACAGAGCCATACTCCAATTAACCAAAATAAACCCATTCGATAATTCTCACCCACAAGTGCTAATTATGCATAGTTTGTGCTCCTTCCTGAAGGAGCTGTAGGCTCCGTCCAAAAGGAACTACTTGCTCCGGAAGGGGCTTTGCTAATTAGGACCAAAAAAAAAGGAAAATATATAAAAAATACTATTTCTTGTTCACAAATGAATTATGTGTTTGTTTATTTAACATTCAAAAATGTGTTCACGAATGTTACATGTTCGACGTTAACGAATTAAACATGTTCATAAACGTGTCTGTTAATATTAAAGAAGTTCGCAAATGTTAACGAACACTAATAAACGCTTTATAATCAAATACAAAATTTTCAAAAATCTTAATTAATTAACAAACACACACGAACACAAATAACACCTGTTCATTCATGTTCGGTTGGTTAACAGCTCTATTCGCTCGTCACACAAAATATTTCTTGTGATTTAATTTACTTTTACCGTGTGATTTGCAAACTATTATTATATATGATCGAGATTTATGACTTTATCGAAAACACAATCTCAGATGGTGGATGTGTGTTTACTCGTCGCCCAAAAAATATGACCATCATTGACACACTATATTGTTCTCAAATTATTATATTATATTGATTTATAAAGTTCGGGTTATTATTGGAAATACAAATTTGAAATTGTACAAAGATGATTTTTAATGAAATGAGAAATGCATCAATTTAAAACCTCTTACATAAAGTCTGATCTGTTGCAATTAAGTTAATACAATATATTATTAATACTATGTATGTAATTTAAGATCTAGATTATGGAGGTTACCCCTAAATATGACTTACCTGCCCCCACCCTACCCCACATCCCAACATTGTAATGGAATGTGAAACTGTCATTTTCACAATTAATTGGCTAATCTGATCTGATATGATCTTTAGCATGAAGTGAACAAGAGATTATTGCACATGTTGGTCCAATTCTT
>CM008342.1:49401220-49418249 GCA_002525835.2 Ipomoea batatas | reverse complement strand
TTTTTGAGAAAGGACTGACTTCATTGGGTGATGCTTCAGCGGCTGCAGCCACATTAGCACGGGCTTGATCAGTATGGGGTTCGGGTTTCCAATTTAGACATAGCTGCTAGAGAGATTTGGTGAGGGACAATAGAGAAGGACTAGGGGTTTAGAGTCAGGCTCTGATACCATGTAAGAAATCCTGAATAATCTTATTACTTAATTGAAAAATACAAGTCCTAATTTATACCAAAAGGAAGACTGATTATAAGAAAGAAAATCCTATAATCTGGGAAAGTAAATTAAAGAATAACTAAACTAGGAAAGAATAAAATCAGTATCACTAATTACAGATCCTAAAATATACGCATATCAATTCTAATATTTCCACATGTATTACTAGCTTTTTGAGTGTATGTTATTGGGTAGGAATTTGATAGTTGTTTACTATTTTTATTTGCATTATGTTTACGATCTTATCATTGTTTATTTGATTTCTTTCTATGTTTCTGTGGAGATTCATCTTGTTGGCAAGAACTTTAAATGAGTCTTGACAGACCATAGCATTGGTCTGATTGGGGAAATATGAACCTGCCCAACAGGTCCCTATTGGTAGAATAAGGGGATGCAAAGTGCCAGTTCTTTTTTTAATTACTTTTTTAATAAGTATTTTCTGAACTGCAGTCTGCCTATTGTATGAAAGCTAAGAAAGGGTTATTTTGGCCTTATAGAAATGAGGATTGTCTTTTGTTTTTATGTCTGAATTTTGAAGAGAAACCGGTTCTTCTTCACCAAGCTAAGTTCAATCACAATTGTGGTTTAGGAAAAAATGTAATTTTTTTTTTCAATGGTGGTGGTGGTGGGGGGTTAGTTCTATTGCATTGCAACATAATGAAACTATTTCCGTCTTTAGTGTCTTCTGAGCTGAAAACAATTTCAACTAGAAGGTTTTGAATTGGCTTTATTGTAATAATAATATAGAGTTTTGATATTAGCATTACCAAAATGGCAAAAAGGGTTTTTGAAGGTGACTTGTAAGTAAATTTTCTGTTCATTTTTGCACCTGTGCAGGTAGAGGAAAGTATTGTGCATATTATGAAGGCATTGTGTAGCCACCCTTTTGCTGCTCAAAGTTTGATAGAGGACAACTCTCTTCAGCTACTATTCCAAATGGTTGCCGATGGATCTTTTATTGCCTTTTCTCGATATAAGGAAGGCCTTGTGTCATTGCACACTCTTCAGCTTCACAGACATGCTATGCAGGTATTAGCTGATTGTTTTTCACTTCCAAAGCTGTGTACATATTGTCAATTAGTATGAGTAGACTTTGTATATTAACTTTGCTGAATGGAACTTCACCTTTAATATGTTCTTATATTGGATACTTGATCCAGGTACTTGGTCTTCTTTTGGCTAATGACAATGGCAGCACTGTCAAGTACATACACAAGCATCTTCTGGTATTCCCTGCCACACACTATGATTCTTATCATTAATTATTAACTCCAATCAAGAAACAACCTTCCCATTTAGCTTTTCTGGAGGAAAATCAACATCTTGTTAAGTTACAACCTTATTGCTAGTTGACTTTAGAATTTCTGTCGTTTTAATAGTGTTTGGAAAACATCTGAAATCTGCCTGAAATACTCTTGTTGCTACCTAGGAAGAAATTTTAAGGCTTCCTTATTTTGATTGCATTCTAGTGGAAAGTTGCATTGACATCATTCTACTTATCAAAATAAAACAAGAAGTTGCATGGACATCTTTTTTGGTGTTTCAAACTGACATTTAATTTTCTGTTTTCTAGGTCTATCTTTAGTTTATCATTTTTCCTCTGTTATAGACTTATAGTCTCGTCAGCTTTCCTCATATCCCTTGAGAGTGCTATAAGCTATTTGAATCCTATCACATGACTCATTATATAGCCCTTACCCTTCATCATTATTGTTCTTCTCAATGCTTACATCTGTATAATTTGACATTTTAAATTCCAGCAAAAATCATAATACGTTCTTCTTTATGTTCATGCTCTTTGAGATTTATCTTGCAGTTGATGAATAATCTTCGAAGTTTGCTGTATTGATAATTAGCCTTTTCTATGTCCCAGATAAAAGTACTTCTACTGGCTGTGAAGGATTTTACTCCTGATTGTGGAGATTCTGCCTACACAATGGGCATAGTAGACTTGCTTCTTGAATGTGTTGAATTGTCATACAGGCCAGGTAAATGGTTTGATTTCTTGCATTCACTTGGATCAAAACTAGATTTGGAGAGTATACTTTGTTTCTGAATGGCTTTCAAGTTGCTAATGCTGTATACTACCATAACATAAATTGAGTGAGACTGCACATATTTTGCAAATATAAATTGAGCAAGATCGTTTTTGTTAGTTGAGTGATTCACTCTCAGCTTCTCAATTCAAATTTGAATTGTGTGGCTGAGAGTCTGTTTCCTTATTCCTGCTTGTATATAAATAGATAGCTTGTAAACAGTTCAGATGTGAAATACAGCTTTCCTACGTACATTACCTATAGCTACTGGTTTCTATTTCAACAGTTTTCAAGTCCTTACAATGCTATAAAATTATCCTTTTTGGCTTGGGGTGGTGCTGATTCAAGACAGTTTTGATTTCTAGGGGCTGGTGGTATCAGGCTCAAAGAGGATATCCATAATGCTCACGGTTATCAATTCCTTGTTCAGTTTGCTTTAGCACTTTCTAAGGGTCAAAGTTACTATTCAAAGTCTCTTACGGATCAAGAGCTTGCTGCAGAGGCTTCTCCGCAGAATGTCTGTCCTACGCTGTCTCGGTTGCTTGATGTTCTTATTAGTCTTGCTCAAACTGGTCCAGCTTTGAAAACTTCCAAAAGTTCTCATGCCAATCCTACTGGGCATAACAGAAGTCGTACCTCATCATATGACCAAATTAGCGTTGAATTTTGTGAGAAGGATAATGGCCAAATTAAAGATCTAGAAGCTGTCCAAATGTTGCAAGACATTTTCCTGAAAGCTGATAGTAGGGAGCTGCAGGTTGAAGTCCTCAACAGGATGTTTAAAATTTTTTCAAGTCATGTTGAAAATTACAAATTGTGTCAGGAGTTGCGAACAGTACCCCTCTTTATCCTTAATATGGATGATTTACCTCCATCTTTGCAAGAGATAATTTTGAAAATTCTTGAATATGCTGTGACCGTGGTGAATTGCATACCTGAACAGGAGTTGCTTGCACTTTGTTGTTTATTGCAGCAGGCAATCACTTCTGAATTGAAGCATACTATCTTATCATTCTTCATAAAACTTTTATCTTTTGATCAACAGTACAAGAAAGTACTGAGAGAAGTTGGTGTATTAGAGGTTCTTTTAGATGATTTGAAGCAGCATAAGTTTCTTTCTGGTGTAGAGCATAACAATGTTGAATGTAGTTCACCGGAGATAAAATCAAGCTCAAGCAGCTTCAATAAACACATGGACAATAAGGATTCAATCATTTCTTCACCCAAATTGCTGGAATCTAGTTTTCGAAAACTCCTTCTCTTTGAAGTAGAAAGCATAACAACAATTGCTTGGGACTGCATGGCCTCTTTATTGAAGAAAGCAGAAGCAAATCAAGCATCATTTCGCTCAGCTAATGGGGTGACCACTATACTTCCTTTCTTGGCATCTAATATTCATCGCCCAGGTGTCCTTCGAGTGATGTCATGCTTAATAATTGAAGATGTTGCACAGGTTTGTTTTTTCTTCCCTAGACTTTGAACTATTTATAGATCTATGTTGGGTCAATGCGTTCAACTAGAATTACTAAGTGCTATGTGCTATATCTCATTCAAGAGCTCAAGCTATTAGAGAAGTGAGACATTTGATATTTTATTTGTCATTGTTAATGTGCTCCGTCATGTGTGGCTTGGATATATGAATATTTTGATGATGGGTGGCAAGTGGGACTAAAATCCAAGACTGACCTATTCTCTCTCTTTGTGTGGGTGGGTGGGGAGTACTCACTGACTTGATCTTATGCCATATTAAATTAGATGTTCCACCTAAACTTAAAAACTCAAGTATTAGAGACAGGTGACTTAATATTTTAGTTATCATAACTGATAAAATTTATACTTATAACTGTAACATGGAGGTTCTAAGGGTCTTTAAGAAATTCACATAGTATCAGTTTTTATTCATAGGCATGCTGCCTTCTGACAACAGCATCTTCCTCTTTTTTATAGTCCTTGCTTGTATAGCCCAACTCTCATAACACTAAGAGTGCATTCTTGCCTTCAATAAATAGATTAAATCCATGTTGGCAATTGCATCAGTTTTCTGTCATGGCAACTGTAGATATTAGAAAACTTCTACTGTATGCTGTAAAAATGTTGATGGATTTATACTTTTTCAGTCTCATCCTGAAGAGTTGGGAGCAGTGGTTGACATTTTAAAAAATGGAATGGTTACAAGTGCTTTGGGATCTCAATATAGAATTCAAGATGATGCAAAATGTGATATATTTGGAGCTTTGTGGCGCATCCTAGGAGTCAGTAGTTCAGCTCAGAGGATCTTTGGTGAAGCAACTGGGTTTTCTCTTCTATTTACCACACTCCAATCTTTTCAAAGTGGCGAACTTACAAATCAGTCTTATTTAGCCATTTATGTTAAGGTGTTTACTTATCTGTTACGTGTGATGACAAGTGCAGTTTGTAATAATGCTGCTAACAGGACAAAATTGCAAACAATCATATCTTCCCTTACATTTTATGATCTCCTCTCGGAGACTGGAATAATTTGTGTTGATTTTGAACGGCAAGTTGTACATCTGTTATTGGAACTTGCTCTTGAGATAGTGATTCCACCATTCATGATGTCAGAAGGTGCAACACTGCCGCGTGTTAATCAAAATGAGTCTACATGTTTTCTTCTTGTTACGCATTCTGGTTCTCTTGTTCCTGACAAGGAATGGATTTTTAATGCTGGTGCTGTTAAAGTGCTATTACGTGCACTGTTGCTCTTTACTCCAAAATTGCAATTAGAGGTATTAAGCTTCATTGACAAACTTGCTTGTGCTAGCTCCTTCAACAAGGAAAACCTCACATCTGTAGGTGAGATTCTGATGATTTTGGTTATCTTTTAAATACCTGTTTTTAATCATGACCTTAGCAATTGATGCCTATGATACTGGTAGGTTGTGTGGAACTCCTACTTGAGATGATATACCCGTTCCTATCAGGCTCATCACCACTACTATTGCATGCTTTGAAAATCATTGAGGTCCTTGGGGCATATAGGTAATTACATTTTATCTAGTCTAGGACTTCTCTCCAATGTCAGCAATCATCTAGTACCTCTAGTGAGATGAGCTCTATAACTTTTGGTTACAGGCTATCAGCGTCTGAACTTCGAGTCATTGTTAGATACATTCTGCAAACGAGACTTGCTACATCTGGTCGTTTTCTTGTAGATATGATGGAAAAATTGATTCTTAAGGAGGATATGACTTCAGAAGATGTTGCTTTAGCACCATTTATTGAGATTGACATGAGCAAAACAGGGCATGCTTCAATTCATGTGCCGCTTGGGGAAAGGTCTTGGCCCCCTGCTGCTGGTTATTCTTTTGTCTGTTGGTTTCAATTTCGGAAATTTTTCAAATCACTGGCAATGGAAGCAGAAGCTTCAACTGTTGGATATTCTAAAACACAGACCCTAGCTGATGGTCAACATCATGAGCCACATGTTTTGCAGTTGTTTTCTGTTGGAGCTGCAGACAGTTCAACTGCTTTCTATGCAGCACTTCATCTTCAGGAGGATGGAATCCTTACTCTTGCTACCAGTAGCTCTTTTTCCTTGTCATTTTCTGGGTTAGAAATGGAGGAAGGTAGGTGGCATCACCTGGCTGTTGTGCATAGTAAACCAAATGCCTTGGCGGGATTCTTCCAATCTAGTGTTGCTTATGTATATCTTAATGGGAAACTAAGACACACAGGGAGACTGGGGTATTCTCCATCTCCAGCTGGAAAAGCTCTACAGGTAGTTATTGGAACACCAGTTCCTTGTTCTAGGGTTAGTGACTTGTCATGGAAGCTTAGATCTTGCTATCTTTTTGAAGAGGTTCTTTCACCTGGTTCTATCTGTTTTATGTACATTCTTGGAAGAGGATATAGGGGCCTCTTCCAGGACACTAATCTGTTGCAATTTGTTCCTGATCAAGCCTGTGGTGGGGGCAGTATGGCCATTCTTGATTCTTTGGATGCTGACTTGCCTTTGACTTCCCATGCACAAAAGCCTGAAAATGCTGGCAAACAAGGGAGTTTCAATGCTGAGTGTAGTGGTTTTGTTTGGGATTTTGAACAATTAGGTAATCTTTCGCTACAGCTTTCTGGCAAGAAGCTCATATTTGCTTTTGAGGGAACATGCACAGATCTTCCTCGAGCATCTGGAGCTGTGTCTGTGGTCAATCTAGTTGATCCAACATCAGCTGCAGCCTCTCCTATTGGGGGTGAGTCAATGAAGAATCTCTCCTATAAAACAAAATAGCATTTTTGTGATGTTTCTAATAAAATTTCGATACATATGATTTACTAACTACAATATTCAATTTAATTCTTTCTGGATTCTTCTGGATCCCACTATAGGTATACCACGCATTGGGCGGCTTGTTGGGGATGTCTATATTTGCAAACAATGTGTCATTGGTGATACTATTCGCCCTATTGGTGGCATCGCCGTTGTTCTATGTCTTGTTGAAGCTGCTGAGACTAGGGGTATGTTGCATATGGCTTTGACCTTACTTGCTTGTGCTCTTCGTCAGAATCCTCGAAACTTGAGTGAGATGCAGCAACTTAGAGGATACCATCTCCTTGCTCTCTTTCTGCACAGAAGAATGTCATTGTTTGATATGCAATCACTTGAGATCTTTTTCAAAATTGCTGCTTGTGAGGCCTCTTTTTCTGAACAAAAAAAGTTTGAGACTACTGATAAGACTCTATCAACTGTCTCAGCCATCAATGAAGTCAGTATTGAGGATCTTAGCTTGTCAAAATTCCACGAAGACTTTTCTTCTGTAGGATCCCAGGGAGATATGGATGATTTTTCTGCTGCAAAAGATTCTTTCAGTCCTACTTCAGATATTGAAAACACTGTCGTACCTACTGAAACTTCTAATTGCCTTGTCCTGTCAAATGCTGACATGGTTGAGCATGTATTGTTGGACTGGACTGTCTGGGTAACAGCCCCAATACCAATTCAAATTGCTTTAATTGGCTTTCTTGAGCATTTAGTTTCAGTGCATTGGTATAGGAAGCACAACCTCACTATTCTCCGTAGAATTAACCTAGTTCAGCATTTACTTGTAACTCTGCAAAGAGGTGATGTTGAAGTTCCTGTGTTAGAGAAATTAGTTGTACTATTAGGATTAATTTTAGAAGACGGTTTTCTTTCCTCAGAAATAGATTGGGTGGTTGGGTTTGCAATTATGACCTTCAATCCCCCAGAGCTGATATCACGTCACCAAATCAATAGAGAGTCTATGGGGAAGCATGTTATTGTAAGAAATATGTTGCTTGAGATGTTTATTGATCTACAAGTGACAATTAAATCAGAGGATTTGCTTGAACAGTGGTATAAAATTGTTTCTTCAAAACTAATAACCTACTTCCTTGATGAAGCAGTGCATCCTACAAGTATGAGATGGGTCATGACTCTTCTTGGTGTGTGTCTTGCATCTTCTCCTGCATTTGCACTTAAATTTCGTTCAAGTGGAGGTTACCAAGGTTTGGCTAGAGTGCTCCACTGCTTCTATGATACCCCTGATATATATTATATTTTATTCTGTCTGATATTTGGCAAGTCAGTATATCCAAGACTACCTGAAGTACGCATGTTGGACTTTCATGCTCTTATGCCTAGTGATGAAAATTATGGAGAATTGAGATTTACAGAGTTGTTGGAATCTGTGATCACCATGGAAAAAGCAACTTTTGATAGGTTGTCTATGCAGTCAATGCTTGCCCATCAAACGGGCAATCTTTCACAAATCAGTGTTGGCATTGTTGCAGAGCTTGCAGATGGTAGTGTGGACTGCTCAGGAGAACTTCAAGGTGAAGCCCTTGTGCACAAAACTTATGCTGCGCGGTTAATGGGTGGAGAGGCTTCAGCCCCTGCTGCTGCTACCTCGGTCCTTAGGTTCATGGTTGATCTGGCAAAAATGTCTCATCCATTTTCAATGGTTTGCCGACGTGCTGAGTTTCTTGAAAGTTGTATTGCTCTATATTTTTCTTGTGTCAGGTTTGTTGTAAAATGTTTTTCTATATTCTTGTTGACAAATTCTGCTTTCTCTGCCTAAATATGCTGGATAACTTATGTTCTGAAGTGTACTGGATGTTTTCTGACATATAGGGCTGCACAAGCAGTGAAAATGGCAAAACAGCTCTCTGTAGCTATTGAAGAAAAGAACCTGAATGATGGTGATGAAACTAATAGCTCCCATAATATGTTCTCTAGCTTGGCTCATGAACAGGAACAGTCAATGAATGCCTCTATAAGTTTGGTAAGCTTTCCTCAAGGGCATGCCAACAACTCTGAGGATATTCCAGTGGTGCCAAAGAATGTAAGCAAAGATAAAAGTGAGTGCACAATTGCTGCAACCCAAAATGATTTGAGCAAAGAGATGAAGAATGATTCACAACCTAATCTGACTATAGATGATCAAGTGGCTGACAAGGTCTCCACTGCTCCTTCCAGCAGCAATGACTTCAGCTTGTGTGATAAAAACACGCCAGATCTTATCTATCAAACAAATTCACAAAGTTCTCCATCCTTCACGACTTTTGAATCCCCTATCGTATCTGAGAAATCTAATACCAGACTTCCACCACCATCTTCTTCGTCACCAGTAAATGCATTGACATCTATGCTAGGGAATACTACTCACAATGAGAATAAAGGCCAAATAGCTTCCTCTCCATCTACAGATTCTGCTGCATCATCTTTCAATGGAGTTCATTCTTCTTCAGACACAAGGTCCAGTTCTCATGGACAACTGGCTGCAAATGAAATACCATTCACTATTAGCTCAAAATTGCTCCTTGAAGTTGATTATTCAGGCTATGGTGGTGGTCCCTGCTCTGCTGGAGCTACTGCTGTTTTAGACTTTATGGCAGAAGTTGTGTCTGGTTTGGTGACTGAACAAATGAAAGCTATGCCTTTTATTGAGGGTATTCTAGAGAGTGTTCCATTAGATGTTGATGCTGAATCTGTTCTGGTCTTTCAGGGACTGTGGCTTACTACATTAATGAACTTCCTTGAAAGGCGTCTCTTGCGTGATGATGAGGAAAGTGAGAAAAAGCTGGATAAAAGCCGTTGGTCTTTGAATTTAGATGCATTATGCTGGATGATCGTGGATAGGGTGTATATGGGAGCTTTCCCCCGACCTTCCAGTGTGTTGAAGGCTCTGGAATTCTTATTGTCTATGCTACAATTGGCAAACAAAGATGGTCGTGTTGAAGAAGCAGCTCCAATTGGAAAAGGGCTCCTATCTATTGGAAGAGGAGGCAAGCAACTTGATGCTTATATACATGCAATTTTGAAGAATATGAATAGAATGATTTTGTTCTGTTTCTTTCCATCATTCTTGACCAGCATAGGAGAAGATGAATTGCTTTCACGTATAGGTTTGCAAACTGAATCAAATAAAAGACTGCCCGTGAACTCAACATCAGAAGATGTTGGGGTTGATATTTGCACGGTGTTACAGCTCCTAGTTGCTAACAGGCAGATAATATTCTGTCCAAGCAATATTGACACTGATCTAAATTGCTGCCTTTGTGTAAATCTAATTTCCCTTCTTCATGATCATAGAAGGATTGTAAAAAACATGGCTGTTGATATCCTCAAATATTTGCTGGTGCACCGCAAGGCTGCATTTGAAGACTTGCTTGTTTATAAACCAAACCGAGGAATTACTATTGATGTTCTACATGGTGGTTTTGACAAACTTTTGACTGGAAACTTGTCTGCCTTTTTTGAGTGGCTTCCTAATTTTCAACTAGAGGTTAATAAAGTATTGGAACAGTCTGCTGCCGCTGCATGGGTTCAGTATATCTCAGCATCAAAGAAGTTTCCTGGAGCAAGGATTAAAGGCATGGATAGTCGCCGAAAGAGAGACATGGGGAGAAAATTAAAGGACTGTACGAAATCGGATGACAGACACTGGGACCAGATTAATGAACAAAGAGTTGCACTTGAATTAGTTCGTGACAGAGTGGCTACTGAATTAAGAGTTATCCGGCAGGATAAGTATGGATGGGTACTGCATGCTGAAAGTGAGTGGCAAACTCATGTTCAACAACTTGTACATGAGAGGGGGATATTTCCAATATGTAAATCCTCCACAGATGAAGAACCTGAATGGCAACTTTGCCCCATTGAAGGTCCTTATAGGATGCGCAAGAAATTTGAGAGGTGCAAATTGAAATATGATACTATCCAGAATGTTTTGAATGGTCAGTTTGAGTTAGTCGAACTAGAACTGCCCAAAGAGAAGAGTGAAAATGAACTCAATGCCTCTGATACTGAATCAGATTACTTCTTCAATTTTCTGAATGGCAATCCTCAACGATATAGCTTTGGTGGTGAGCTTTACAGTGGATCAATTATCAAAGATTCAGATGATTTCAAGGATGCAACTTCCAGCAAAGCTGGATGGAATGATGATCGTGATAGCAGTGTAAATGAAGCCAGTATCAGCTCTGCTGTTGAATTTGGTGAATCCAGTGCAGTCTCCACCCGAAAAGCTGAGAGTGTACATGGGAGGTCTGAACATGGATCTCCAATGCATTCTTTATTAGAAAAAGTTGATGAAGTTAAGGTGCCAGAGGACAGATCAGATAAAGAGTTAAATGATAATGGTGAATACTTGATTAGACCTTACCTGGAGCCTGTTGAGAAGATAAAATGTAAATATAACTGTGAAAGAGTTGTGGGTCTTGATAAGCATGATGGCATTTTCCTGATTGGAGAGCTATCCCTGTATGTCATTGAGAACTTTTACATTGATGAGTCTGGATGTATATTTGAAAAAGAGAGCGAAGATGACCTCTCAGTTATTGATCAGGCTTTGGGTGTACAGAAGGACTTCTCTTGTAGCATGGATTCACATTCCAAGTCAAGTTCCTCATGGGCTGCAACAGCAAAAGCCTACGTTGGGGGTAGAGCATGGGCATATGATGGTGCATGGGGAAGGGAAAAGGTTGGAACTAGTGGTAACGTGCCTCATCTTTGGCGTATGTGGAATCTGGATAGTGTCCATGAAATTTTGAAACGTGATTACCAACTCCGTCCTGTTGCCATTGAGATCTTTAGCATGGATGGTTGTAATGATCTATTGGTTTTCCACAAAAAGGAGAGAGAAGAGGTTTTCAAACATTTGGTTGCGATGAATCTTCCAAGAAACAACATGTACGTTATTCACTTCAAGCTTTATTCCATTTTTTTGCTTGTTGCATTTTACCCTTAAACTATTGATCTACTGCATTTTCTGTTTATTTGGCATTTTGAAATATAATGTGGAAATAATTAGGTGTATTGAATGATATATTCCACCTGAAATAAAACTTTAAAATGGTGAGGAAACACATTTATTATTTTAATGGGGTCCATTCATCCTAAAAAAAAATCCTTGGCATCCAGAAAATTGTTTATTTGAAGGTATCAGTTTTATAATGGGAAAATTTTAACTATTCTTGTTCCTATTCTCTGTTTCCATAGACATGCTTCTAGACAGTGGTCAGGATAACAATGCTACATTTATTTCAAATGCGACTATGTGAGAATTACTCCAACTATTACTTGGAAAAAACTCCTTAATTATCTCCTTAAAGGCTCAGTGCTTTACATTCATTGGTCTAGGTATTAATGCATAATCAACATTGTTTTAAGATGTTACATGTGTTTCGCCGATTTATATTTCTTGTACACTTGGATAGGTTTAGCAAATGTTGGATATGTGCAAGGCTTGTTGACCATTATGCTGTATTTTTTGTTTGACATCTATCAAACAGATTGGATGCAACAATTTCAGGATCAGCAAAGCAGGAAAACAATGAAGGCAGTCGCCTTTTTAAGGTGATGGCAAAATCCTTCTCAAAGAGGTGGCAAAGTGGAGAAATTAGCAATTTCCAATACCTCATGCATCTCAACACCCTCGCAGGTCGTGGATACAGTGACCTTACCCAGTATCCAGTGTTCCCCTGGGTTCTAGCGGATTATGATAGTGAGAATATAAACCTGTCAGATCCTAAAACTTTCCGTAGGCTTGACAAGCCAATGGGTTGCCAAACAGCACAGGGGGAAGAAGAGTTCAGAAAAAGGTTGGCCCCACATTTCAATTTCCCCTGAAATATTCCTGTTGATCTTGCGTTCTTCTCCACAGTGCACTTTTCTTTACAAAATTTATTTCATATGGAAGTATTTGTTTATGCATTTTCACTAATATATTATTCTGTCTCCTCAGATATGAGAGCTGGGATGATCCAGAGGTACCCAAATTCCACTATGGCTCTCACTATTCTAGTGCTGGAATTGTCCTCTTCTACCTCATCCGCCTTCCACCTTTCAGTATTGAGAATAAAAAATTGCAGGGTGGACAGTTTGACCATGCAGATCGTCTTTTCAACAGTATAAGGGATACATGGTCAAGTGCTGCTAGGAAAGGCAACACTTCGGATGTTAAGGAACTCATTCCAGAATTCTTCTATTTGCCCGAATTCCTTGAAAACAGGTTTAATCTTGACTTGGGTGAGAAACAATCAGGGGAAAAGGTTTGTCTTGGTTTCAAATTATTATATTGGATCATTGTCCTTTTTAAAAAGCTATAACTGAAAATTCTGTTGGATTTGTTTCTTTAGATCATTGTATCCTTATACATTGGCTATTACTCAGGTTCACGATACCGTTTTGCCTCTATGGGCAAAAGGTAGTGCTAGAGAGTTTATCAGAAAGCATAGGGAAGCACTGGAGTCTGATTATGTTTCAGAAAATCTTCACCACTGGATAGACCTTATCTTTGGCTATAAGCAGAGGGGAAAGGTAGATGTCATGACAATTGGGTATCCCATATTTAAATTTCCTCATCAACATGTTACTCTGAAGGAATTTCTCTCAGTGACACCATGTATTTGGTATTATAAATATTACTCAGTAGTTATGAAAAGAAGAGAGCAATTGCAGTGAATGATGATAACAATTTCAAAAATGGAATTTCTCCCAACTGTTTATCAGCTTTCCTTCTCTCCCTTAGTCTCATGTTTGACTTTTGGTGGCAGGCTGCTGAAAAAGCTGTAAATGTTTTCTATCATTATACTTATGAAGGAAGTGTGGACATTGACTCTGTAACTGATCCGGCAATGAAGGCTTCAATTCTTGCTCAAATTAACCACTTTGGACAAACGCCAAAACAATTGTTCCTCAAGCCCCACGTGAAAAGGAGAACTGATAGAAAGCTTCCTCGTCATTTATTGAAGCATTCTTTGTATCTTGTTCCTCATGAAATCCGTAAAAGCTCATCTTCTATATCTCAAATTGTAACCTTGAATGATAAAGTTCTTGTGGCAGGAGCAAATACATTCCTAAAGCCTAGAAAATATACTAAGTATGTTGCATGGGGATTTCCTGACCGTAGTTTGAGATTTATGAGCTATGATCAAGATAGGCTTCTTTCTTCTCATGAGAATCTTCATGGAGGCAACCAGATACAATGTGTTAGTGCTACTCATGATGGTAATATTCTGGTTACAGGAGGTGATGAAGGATTGGTATGTATTTGGAGAATAGGCACAGATGGCCCTCGTGAACTAAGACACTTACTGTTGGAGAAGGCACTTTGTGCACATACAGGCAAAATCACATGCCTTCATGTAAGCCAGCCTTACATGATGATAGTAAGCGGATCAGATGACTGTTCTGTAATCGTCTGGGATCTTAGCTCCATGGTTTTTGTTCGTCAGCTTCCTGAGTTTCCTTCACCGGTTTCAGCTATCTATGTTAACGACCTGACAGGGGAAATTGTAACTGCTGCTGGTATTATGCTTGCTGTTTGGAGCATCAACGGGGACTGTCTTGCAGTCGTCAACACGTCACAGCTTCCATCAGATTCCATTCTCTCCCTAGCAGGTTGCTCGTTTTCCGATTGGCTTGAAACGAACTGGTACGCCTCTGGTCACCAGAGTGGAGCCGTTAAGGTCTGGAAAATGGTACACTGCTCCACCGAGGAGTCTGCCCACCAGAGTAATCCAACATGCGGTTTATCACTTGGAAATAGACTGCCTGAATACAGGTTGAACCTTCACAAAGTGCTAAAGAGTCATAAGCATCCTGTCACCGCTCTCCACCTCACTAGTGACATGAAATATTTATTCAGTGGAGATCATGGAGGGAGCTTGCATTTGTGGACTCTCCAAGAAGAGAGCATGAAATCTGCAGCCAGTCGTGGGTAGCTAGCCATTCTGCATCCCAGCTGAAGTAGTTCTGCTACAATCAGTCTTGAAGGGCTGCACGGCCTT
The DNA here is from genome assembly GCA_002525835.2 of Ipomoea batatas. NCBI lineage: Eukaryota > Viridiplantae > Streptophyta > Magnoliopsida > Solanales > Convolvulaceae > Ipomoea > Ipomoea batatas. Next base: position 49,403,733 of record CM008342.1, on the reverse strand, counting down.
TTGAGGTCATAAGGGGAATCCAAATTTTACACAAACAATAGCACGAAAGGTGCATCCCTTGCTACTTTGTCAAAGCCACAGACGTGCTTGATGCTTCAATCCGGTTCACAATGAGGCCGCTAGTCGTGCTCCAGGGACTTTGAAATGTAAGGATTTTTCTGGCTTAAGTATAGCTGTTGTATGTATCAAAATAGTGTATAATGAAGTTTGTATAGGCTATATCAAAATTGCCAGGAAAGGCATGTCAGCTAAAAATGATCCAGCTTCACCAATTTTGAGTGTTAGCTAAGTCTAGGGTGTTCATTCGCTTAACTTTTAGGTTAACCGAACCGTTTTAACCGAAATTTTTAAACCTTTAACCATTAACTGAACCGAAATTTTTGTTATCGAATTAACGGAACTGAAATTTTTTTGGTTAATCAGTCGGTTAACTGATTAATCGATCTTTTTAAAACTAAAATTTAAAATCTTAAAATTACACCTAAAATAATAAATTCAATTAAAATAAAATACATATCATAATAAATTCATAACAAAATATATAAAAATAATACCACAACACTATAAGACTACAAGTATAGGAATTATATATGGATTTAGTGTATTAGTATTACACACAAGTATTTATATTTATTTATTTATATATATATTAAAAGCTCCGGTTAATCGACTGTTTCCAACCGAATTAACCCGAACCGAACCGTTAATCTATCTGCTTTTAAGGAAAGGAAGGGAGATTCATGGATACTCAATTAGAAAAGGCTACAATTTACAGGGCTCTATAGCAAGCTCTCTTTTGGACATGTATATATGCCCGCTATGGAACAGTACTTGAGAATTCATTCAAGATCTTTTCTAGTGTAAACGATAGAGATCCTGTTCTATGGACGAGCATGATCAACGAGTTTGGAATGCATGCATGGATGCGGTGAAGAAACTGCCAATTTATTCCTCAGGATAGAGGAGGAAAATATCTTTCCTGATCATATCACCTTCTTGGTTCTTCTCCATGCATGCAACCATTCAGGCCTAGTAGATGATGGCAAAAGATTTTTTGAGATAATGAAGAGCAAGTATAATTTGGAACCTTAGCTTGGCCAGAACACTACACCTGTTTGGTTGATTTGCTTGGCCGCGCAAATCACTTGGAGGAAGCTTTTCGAGTTTTTAGAACAATGAAATCAGAACCCACAGCAGATGAAGAAAGAGCCTGCATATACCACTGAGCAAATAGCCCGTCGTGCGAGCCTCCCACTGGGGGCTCGCTATGCCAAAAGCGAGAGAAACCCCATCCCTCTCTTTCTTTTTTTTGCCCCCATGTCGCAGGTAACAAGGTTCACACATTTGTAGCCCATGACAAGTCTCATCCAAGGAGTGATGAGATTTACCAAAAACTAGCTTATAAGTTATATCACCAAGAAATTGGAGATTGAGGGGAAGATCAATTTTAGCAGTCAAAGATCTCTCAATTTTTGGAGAGATTGACATTTCTTATTCTTTATAACAGTTCCATGGTGATATACACATAATCTCAACAGTCTTGAGTGGTACAAATTTGAAGCTACCCCAATTCTTGTGCAAGCATGAACATCAAGTTTGTAATAGCCTACATTTGTTTATTTATATGCATATATACAAGTAACTATCTAAAAATCCAACTCCTATGTATATGATAGTATATAAGAGGTTTTAGTCTTTTCATCCTTGGCAAAAATGAACAAGTAATTGGCTTAGTGCAGGGTTTCATCTCTTGACAAAAATTCCTATTAACTTTCTGTGCAGTGAAGAAGGGATCTTGGAAGAGTTCGTTGACACTCCATTCTTTTCTGGGAAAAGAATGTCATGTTCTTAATTGAACATAAGCCAGGTAACTTTCAGCCACCTAATTTCTAGCACTATAATGTTCAAGTTTTATGGAAGCCATTATGCTAAAGTTGTTTCATAGTTGTTGGGTGTCATAACTGCTTGCTTATCTGTAAATTGCTCTTCTTTATGACTTCTGTAGTTCTGTTGTGACATTAACTCTCACGACTTTATGAATCAAATAGGTTAATACCCATTATATACTTCTGAGTTGCATTCTACATTACATAGCATTGCAGAGTGAATTACTTGAAATGAAGATCCATATGGAGTATTTGGGTTCATAGAAGCAATTACCTTTCTAATAACTCTTTTTTTTTGGGAAAGGGTGAATAGTGAATGTGAAATAACAATTAACGGTGTGTTTGGTTCATGGGGTTACACACTAAGAATGAGAATCAAAATCATAGTTATTGTTTGGTTGACAACTTTTTAAAACACAACTATGGGATTTGATTGCCCATTCAATTAAAAATCATATTTCCTAATTAAAAACGAGTATCATTCCATACAGGCATACATCCTTCTTCATCTGTCATTTCCTGGTATGTCGCATCCGTATTACATCCCTCATATTTTTGTTTTGATTTTTTTGTTCATATTGGTGTTTTGGATGTAATTATATTAGGATTAATTGCTTTGATTTTTTG
>CM008342.1:49375256-49387854 GCA_002525835.2 Ipomoea batatas | reverse complement strand
GGGTGTGTTTGGTTGGTGGGTTTAGGCTGCATAAGGTATGGATATCAAAGTGATTGTTATTGTTTGGTTAATAAATTTTTATAATATTGGGTTTGAAATACCCCATTAATTTGAAAACTCATACCCTAATAAAATAAAAGTTTCATTTCCCTTCCCCCTTTCTTCCCCAACTATTAATAATCATTCTCATTCCACCCTACTACCAAACATGCAAAACACTTTCACCAAAACTCATTACCATTACTAAGTATTTGATACCCGTACCGATTCCGATTCCCATGTGCGAACCAAACACACCCTTTACATCCATTCTCTGTCCCAAAAGGTTAAATTCTCAATCCCAATGACCATTCACGCCTCAAACCGACAAAGCATCTTTACGAAACTAATTGTTGGTCCTGTTTGGTAAAATAGTTAGTCTATCGGTTAATTTTGACTTATTTGACCACTATTAGTTGTTTGAGTTGATTAAAAAATAAATATAAGTGTTTGGTTGATCAACTTTTTGTAACTTTTTTGTTTTTTTTTGAGTTATACTGACTCGGTTACAATGTAGTATCTGTTCATAGCTACTTTCTCAACCTACTGAAGCACAAAGAGTCAACAGATGCCTCCACTGAGGCTCGAACCCACTCCCTTCCACATGGGAGTGTACACCGGATGCCGCTTGACCACAAAATGCAAAAATAAAAAAAGCTGCTCAAAGCAACTTTTCAATTAGATTTTTTAGAAAATAAATTATACTAAATATCTAACAACTAATTTACCAAACACCTTTCTACAATCAGTTAATGTTATCAATTAGTAATACTCTCTAACTCAAACAGCTATCGGTTATCAGCTAACAGACATTTACCAAACAAGGTCGTTGTATTGGAATGGCAATTTGGTTCAAAATAGATATTGTCTTATTACCATAAACATGTGCTCCATATAAAAAGTATGGATTACTTTTATCTATTCATTTTGATTGATCAATAACTTTACATTAAGAAAAAAATGTAGTGTCACTTTAATAATTATAACAATATATTTGAAAATGCTTTATAGTACATCCGATCCGTTAATAATTCATAGTGTACTAACATATGCGCAGTATTAGTTATATATGAATACATTTTATGATTACATTATCAATCGTCTCTAAATGCACTATTGTAATTATGAAATTGTCATCACATTTTTCACTTTTGATTAATTTATAGCTTCTTATCAACATATATAATGAAATTAATCTACACTTTTTACATAAATTACTTGTTTTTACTTCAACCTATACATATATATAAGTTTATATTATATAATGTTATAATTTAGCTTAACTAATTTAACGAAAATTCATTCGGTTGCGCATAGTTGCAGATTCAGCTCAAAGTATTCATATGGACTTATAGTCGGCATTCAATGCTGTCACGTGTGAGCCATAGATGGTGTTATATATATGTACAGATGTATGATGTATGTGTCCACAAGCACATGGTAGAGGAAAATTAAGTTAGAAATCATGTGATTTTTTATTATTCCGTATAATTTTATATAGAGTTATTATATAACTTTATTATTGTACTGTATAAGGTCTAATTTATAAAAAAAAAAAAAATGAACTGTCATATTAATCACATATACTTATAAGTAATTTTTTTATATAAATTAGATGATGCCACAATTAAACTCTATATATTCTTGATAGAGTTAATTTCAGAAATGATTATTCGACTATTGACTTTTACCAAATTTTGTCATCGACTCTAAGCATGAGATCGGGGGTTCGATCCCCACCTTGGTGAATGGAGCAAACCATTTGGTCAGTCCCCTATCACTTAGTGTGCTGACCGTTGGGACGGAGGTTAGTCTTCTAGCTGTCGGCCGGAGGGATACCTTGGGAAAAACCCAACAAAAAAATAGTAGTAGTAGTAGTAATAATAATAATAATAATAATAATAATAATAATAATTCTTTCAAAAATAATAATAATAATAATAATAACATTATTTCAATTTTTTTTTTTTTTAAAACAAGGATATGGGAGGAGGGACAAAATTGTATTTACACCAACAAATTGCTCTTCCTCTCCACCGAATTGCAATTCCCTCCCACCAAACAATGTAGTTGAGAAATTCACTGAATTGCAATTCTCCCCAAACTAACTCCAATCAAATAGGCCATTAAAAATACAAAATTTATTAAATATAAAGGGGCATTTTCGGACCATAGTCTACAGTATAACAATTGTCTCAAGTCTCAACCATACAATCTGTAATTATGAGTCAACATGTTTAGGCTGTCCATCGACCGGTCCGTTGAATCTGCGCAGCAATATTAAAGGGGCGGAGTACTCGAATCTTGCCAATATATCGCCGTCGACATAGCTAAACCCTAAACCTCATCCTTGCATTCTCACATTCCAGTAAAGTTCCGGCAGATCACTAGCCGGAACCGTATACTGACACCCTCGGCGCCGGTCTTCTCTGCGAGTGATCCCGGGAAATTCAAAATTCCCGGCGGAGAAAACAATGTCGCTATCTTTTAGCTTTTCAGCCGGCATTTCTCCGGCATCCACCGGAATCCTATCGAAGGGGCTCGTTTGGAATCCTTCTCCCATCTTTGACTCGCGGAGAAGAGTATCCGATGTCGTCAAGGCTCAATCAAGCAAAATGTCGGTCACCAATGACGTGGCTGGGACGGTGCCCTTGGTTCTAACGCCGGTGGTTCCGGTGACCATGGATCCTCCTGCTGAGCTGACGGAGAATGCTTCGCAGAGGACGAAGCTAGTTTGCACAATTGGTCCGGCCACGTGCGGTTACAGCGAGCTCAAGGCACTCGCCGCCAGTGGAATGAATGTTGCTCGTTTAAACATGTGTCACGGCACCCACGAGTGGCACCGGCGCGTGATCGAGAGTGTTAAGAGGCTTAACGAGGAGATGGGCTTAGCCATTGCCATCATGTTGGATACAGAGGGCAGTGAGATTCACATGGATGATCTCGGTGGTGCTACGTCAATTAAGGCCGAGGTACTTCGATGATAATATAAAATTTTGGCTCTTTTTTATTTGTATTTTGATTTTTTTAATTAAAATTCTGGTGCTTCATATAGTTGAACTCTACGTTAAAAACTAATTTGGTTTGATTATGGAATGATGATTCTGATCTTTATACATTTAGGATGGCGATATATGGACCTTCACTGTGAGATCCTGTACTTCATCTTTGCCGGAATATACTGTCACTGTGAATTATGATGGCTTCTCAGAAGGTTGGTGTGCCAAGAATCAAGTAGTAAGATGTAATAAGAGCTATTATGAATATCAAGCTAATCATCTAATTGGTTGAAAATACAGATGTTAAAATTGGTGATGAAATTGTTGTGGATGGTGGAATGGCGGGGTTTGAGGTGGTTGAAAAGATTGGTCCAGATGTAAAATGCCGTTGCATTGATCCTGGATTGTTGTTACCGTGTGCCAATCTTACTATCTGGAGGGAAGGTAGACTTGTTCAAGAGCGTAATGCCATGCTCCCTACAATTTCTTCCAAAGTAAGTGACACAAGCCTTGCTTTATTTTTATTTTTTTAAAGCAGTGGCAATGGATATTGAACATTAGGAGCACCTAGAAGATGGATTTCTTTCACTAATTTCTAATCTTTCTGGCATTTGTAGGATTGGCTTGACATAGATTTTGGGATCAGAGAAGGGGTTGACTTCATTGCAGTCTCATTTGTGAGAAATGCTGATGCAGTCAATGATTTGAAGAGTTATGTTGCTGCACACTCTGACAAGAAGTAAGCATGGAGATTATATTAAGTGAAAACTTTTATGGATTTAGTTTATTAAACATTGTTCATGACTTGATAATTCATTGGTAATGATAGTACTCCATCCTCATCATGCTGGCGATTGTGTAATTTCTTTAGAATCTTTGATGGATATGGAGCCATATATCTCTAAATTCCTTTATCCTGGTTGTATAACTGCAGTAATGTTGCTGTAATTGCAAAGATAGAGAGTGTTGACTCTTTGAAGAATCTACAAGATATCATTCAGGCATCGGATGGAGTTATGGTAGCCCGAGGAGATCTTGGTGCTCAAATACCATTGGAGCAAGTGCCATCAGTGCAAAAGGAGATTGTTGATCTTTGCAAAGGGCTGAACAAGCCTGTCATTGTTGCTTCACAGTTGCTTGAATCGATGATTGAATACCCTATACCCACCCGAGCTGAAGTTGCAGATGTTTCTGAAGCAGTAAAGCAAAAGGCTGATGCTCTGATGCTTTCTGGTGAATCAGCGATGGGTCAATATCCTATGAAGGCATTATCTGTGCTGAAGAGTGTCAGTTTGAGAATTGAGAAATGGTTGAGAGAGGAAAAGTCACAGGAGCCTGCTGAACTACTTTACCATGCTCATCTCTTGCCTGGTGGCATCCAAGAGGAGTTATGCAATGCTGCTGTAAATATGGGTAAAGATTCCTTGATAACTCTTTCCTAAGCTTGTTAAGAATTCATAATTGCATTCTAAAACTAATGTGCACCATCCAGAAGAATGTGATATTACCTACTCCATCATATTATTCTTTCTATATTCCTTTTGGCATTTATGGCCATTAATCTTGCATTGATATGATGCATGGAACGTTGTACATGTTTTTATTTCCGCTTGATCAGTCTTGGATCCACTGTTTTTTTCCCTCCCTACTTGAGAAATGAAAGAAAAAGTGTATGCCATGGCTTAGAATGAGTTTAACAGCATATATATTGATAGTTTTATGCTCTGAACTGCAACACCCAAAGCTTTCTGGTGACTGCTTGCCTAAAACAGCACACATTAGCGTCAAGAGCACTCGATTCTTTTTTATACTGTTGAGGGGAATAGGTTTAATTAACAAGCAAGTTAAAAGGTACCCATAGCTAACTTCGGTGAGATAGTTGCATTTGCTTGCTTGTATTAGTCAAAAGTAATATTGTAGAGATGTAGCTAACTAGCTGTATTGATTAACTGAGAGATCTGGCCATTTTGATTACTGCAATTAGTCTAGTATTCAATAAGACTGCCTTTTTCCTATCCTTGCCTGCCATCACCTGACCAGCTGACCTTGAAGGTTCTTCTTTATCTTTTGTCTGCCACTCGATTCTTGAATGATTGTTTATTCTTACAATACCTTGTTCATGTTGGACTGTATTTTCAGCCAACAGCTTGGAAGCGGATGCACTGGTTGTTTTCACAAGAACGGGTAAAATGGCATCTCTCCTGTCCCGTGGGCGGCCAAACTGCCCAATCTTTGCCTTCACTCAATCAGCACCTGTCCAAAGATGTCTGAACCTGCACTGGGGCGTAACACCTCTGAAGCTTGCACTATCAGGCAATCTGGAGAAAGATTTAAGTAGGGCTCTTGTTTTTCTGAGGGATAGCGGGATGATCAAATCAGGTGATACCGTTGTTACCATGTCAGCTGCATTGCAGTCAATCCAAGTTGTGTCAGCCCCATGACAAATATCTGGATATATCATGCTTTTGTTTCCACATGTTTATTTTTCTGTCAGAGACAAGTAGTACTATTGTACTAAGTTTGCGGTTTCCTAGGGTTGTTCTTGCTTGGTTTTTGTCCGTAGTTTGTTATTTACCACAGAAAGTATTGTATATCAGAGGCTTTTCATTACATTTTTAATATTGATTCTTGACTAGCAAGCAATATCTTTTTTAAAGCTGTTCAGAGCAAGCTTATCCATCTAATCTGATTATACTAAGTTCAAGTTGGTCCAACCCATGACAGATCAAGAAAAGTCTCAAGCAACTAACATGCAATTAACAACTTCAGAAAAGATTGACTTGAATCCTTCAAAGTCATTTTATATGTTCATAAATTCTCAACCCATTTTAGTATGTATATATCTCCTTAAAGTCTTGGTCTTTACTCTTTAGTTTAATGGAGTTGCTCAAATCTCTGTCTGAACTGTTCTCTCAAACCATTTCAATTCAGCCATCTTCAGTAGAATTTGTAGAAGCTGCACTTACCAGTACAACTGGCCCCTGTGCACTCTCTTATTATGATCCAGATCAAATCTGCTTGATTCGAAGACACATGATTTCTCTCCTCCAAGATTACCCTTCTTTCAAACCTTCCATGGAAGCTTTTATACACAACAATGGCTCCACTGTGAACCTTCTGACAGCAAACGGTGAGCTGCACGTCTCTTCCTCGGTCCCAGCTGTTCCCCTTAAGGTTTTGGTGCATGAAAATTACCCTCAAATGGCTCCTATTGTCTACGTTGTACTGAACTCTACTTGTCCGGTTTATCAGAACCATCCTTTTGTCGATTCTGGATCTGGTGCTACAACGTGTTCTTACCTCGAGAACTGGCTCTATCCTGGCTGCAATCTGTCAGGCCTCGTGCACAATTTGGTTAAGCTGTTTTCGCACAATCATCCTTTCTGTTACTCCCCATCTTCCGGTTTGGCTCATCCCAATCTGTTCTCAAAGAGGGAGGCCATGGACCGGCTTGTGTGTTCCCTTTACTACGACGTGATGAACTTTAGTTCCACGGCTGAGAAGGAGATAGCAGAGCTCTCAGAGATTCAAGTCGAGATGGCAAAGCGGGCAGAGATGGTAACCAGCATGGCGATTGAACATGAACGAGAAAGAATAAGTTTGAGGCGAGTCGTGAAGAATATGACAGATGAAGCGGATAAGCTGTTGAACTGGTTGAAGGTTCACGATGAAAGGCGTTTTGCTGCTGGGATCGGGGATGATTCCATTGTTGATGCTTTTGAAGGTGTTGATGAGAGGTCTAAGAGAATCATAGATTGTCTGGCTGGGGAAATGGCCATGGAGGATTCCATTGATGCCCTAGACAAGGCACTTGAGCTTGGGGTGGTGCCTTTTGGTCAGTATATTAAGCAGGTCAGGAGTTTGGCAAGGGACCAGTTTTTGTACCGGGCCAAGTTGCAGAAACTCGGAAGTTTGTCAGAATTAAACAATTACCACTACACCAAAGACTATAACCTATAGTGGAGACGTAACTTTGTTTTTCATGTAACAAATAATGCGTCAAATCTCCAGTGGCATCTTGATTTTAGTGGGTCTCACTGAATCCTCACAAAACCTTGTAATTCCTCTATTGGACTTAGTCAGATTGTCAAAAGTCTTTTTGTCAGTCCAATTAATATGTTCTGTAGTAGTTATGGAAAAGAACTTGATATAGATGGCAATATGGCAATATGCCCTCAGTTCTGCACCATGATTGGTGATGATGTGAAAGCTAAACATCCCTAAACTTTTAGTATACTCTTCATTCCAACTATGTTTGTGCTAATCTTCATGGTTTTTCAGTGACATGATTTGCTGTCATAATGGTTTCTGGCAACATGTAAATGTAGGATACATAAGGAATTGCCAATGTGGACTTGATGAGGAGAAATGCAAACTACCTTATTCTTTGGGGCAAAAGGGAAAATCCCTCCCAGGACCCCACATCCTAGTCCGAAAGGATTGTAGGGATAAATTACAATGATTCAGTGACCCCTTAAATGGGAGGAAGTGTCTGGTGTCCACAAGAAACCACCCATAGAGAATGGTGAATTTCCACACTGCAATTACAAGATTCAACTTTGCATCTTTGACGTGTCACCTGAAAGCTAACTGAGTTATTCGTGCGGGCAAACTATTATTCTGGATTCCAGTATGGTTCCAGCCTTGCATGTATTAAGTAAGCAGGCATGATCAAATCATAGTTGTGTAGTTAATGCTAGTATTGGTAACCAATAGATTTGCTTCTCCCAGGAGTCAAGGGTCTTCATCAGTTTGTTAGTATATGTTTGTCCCACTCTGGGTTGTCAGCTAATGGATTGTGTCTTAACAGTCTTTTTTATGCATTCCAGCTTCTGCTTTTGTTTCCAAACAAAACAACCAAACGATTTAAAACGCGTGCTATAGATATTACTTCGCAGGGCCGAATTTTAGGGCGTGTAAGATGGGCAACAGCACAGAGCCCCAAAATTTTGGGACCCCTAGTCCAGTCCTACCTAATAGTCAGTTTATGTATTTGTGATTATATTGGGCCAAAATTAAATTTTTTACATTTTTCTCTTTGTAATTTTTCTTCAATTCGCAGTTTATTTATACTTTGATAGGGCCTCACTTATTTACCAGCAAAGGGCCACGCAAATGAAAAAATCGGCCCTGTTACTTCGTATATCTTATTGGGACTGACTCTAAGTCGAAAGATAATAGATCATTTTGATTCAATTTAATCGTTCAAGGTCTATGGACCGGTCAATCATTACGGTGCAAATATCATTTGATTTAAGGTAAGTTAAAGATAATTTTAATCATCTCACAATGTTAAAGTCATTCGGATCGAATCACCTAACCAAATACACTAGAAGACGAAGCAAAGCTATTATTGCTCACTCCAAGGTAATATGTTACAACTTCCCATGGGTTCTACACCAAGGTTTGTGTGTATGAACTCGATTATTTTCCCAATAATCGGACCTTTATAATTTTTGGTAAATCTTGGAATCAATTGCTTCTGGACTTTAGTTGCGAGGGCTTATGTCCCATGAATTGACTTTTTGCCCCATGAGAGCGACTTGTGTTGAATTATGTGACCCTTCATACATTTGAGTCCACGCTAATGGTCACACAACTTGAACAACAAATTCTACAAATAATCATTACTATTTGATATTGTTTATAATACTTTCTATGACTTATACGCATATCGGTTCTACATAATTATGATTATTCTAGTTTGATTCGTTAATAATAATAAAAATTATAATGCCACTTATATTGAGTATAAATTATAAAATTTGATTATCAAAAAAAAAAAAATTATAAAATTTTAAAAAAAATGTCAAATAAGCCACTGAACTTATCACTTTTGTACAATTGGGTCATTGAACTTAAAAAATGTACAATTGAACTATCAAACAAGTAAAATACGTGAAATTAGAACATTTTTCTAATTTTGTTAAATTCAATTTGAGTTAAAAATATTTCAATATTCACTCCCAACTAGTATATGGTAGAAGAAAATACCACTCTTAATACATACATTTTAGTAATATAATCGGATTTTACCGAAATTTTTTTGTAAATGTTCCAATTGCACAAATTTTACTTGTTTGATGGTTCAATTACATACTTTTTAAGTTCAGTGACCTAATCGCACAAAGCAAGAAGTTCAGTGGCCTATTTAACACTTTTTCCTAAATTTTTTTTTATGAAATTTAGACTTGTACTAGGGATTATCCCTACAATACTAGCACAAATCCATAACCTTTCTGATAATGTTAATTGTCATTTAATGAAATGCTTAATACCTTTTTTTGAGTAGTATTGACTCTGTTATAATGTATATGTTTATAGTTACTTTCTCAACCAAATGAGGTTCGAACCCACCCCCTCTCATGTGAGAGGTGCAATCGGGTGACACTAAACCACAAGGTCTTTGCAATGAAATGCTGAGTATAGTTTAAATAAAATTGAAATTCAAATTAAATATCTTAAAAGCAAATTATAAAATAATATTATTAATGCATGAAGTTCTAGTGTACAATGATCTATCACTGTATTTTGGTATGACAGCTCTCAACATGTCGACTAGTCACCAAGAAGGTCTCTTTTCTTTAAGGGGTTATTCAACTTTTATAGTAATAGGCAAGGGACACATGCCAAGACTCCCGCTAAGCAAGGATGTGTAGCGCTTGTCCATAAGTCAATATGGTTAGTCATGTCACATGTTCTTGAGACAGCCAAAGTGATGTTTTACCGATAACTAGTCCCTCAAATAGGGTTAGGTCCTAGATTGGAAAATATAATGTTGGAGTTGGATATGATCAAGAATCCCTTAGTACACTCCTATATTTTCATAACTTTTATTTTACTTTGAAATTATATCAAATGCAAGATACATTGGTGGCGACTGGCGATTATTGTGTTAGAAATTTTTTGTTAATAACTAATAAAAAAAATGCTAAAGTAATTATTTGGTGATATTGTGCAATAAATAAAAGTTTGATGCAAAAATATTTGTAATATGAAAATAAAGTTTAACTGAAAAGTCATGGTAAAAAAAAAAAAGGCAAGAAAAAAATTGGTAACATGATGTAAGAATGGGACGTGGAATGATCTCATCAAGCTTTTGCCTCTCATAACAAAAAGATTTTTTTTGAAAGCAAATAACAAAAATATTTTGAAACAGAATAAATACTTTTATGCGATATTTATTATTTAAGAAATGAAATGATTTTATTAAAATTTTTAATATAATTTCACGTTTAATATAATTATTAAATTAAATTAACATGAAAATAAATAAATAAATATGCCAAAGACCTTGTGGTCTAGTGACACCCGGTGTTCCGGTTAACACTTCCACATGGATGATGAGAGTGAGTTTGAGCCTCAGTGTTGTGCTAATACAATATTACATTGTAACAAAGTCATACATTGTAACAGAGTCAGTAGTACTAAAAAAAATACTCCCTCTGTCCCATTTTACCGGTGCAAAATTGAACATCACCATCATTCTACTTTTCCCAATTTACCCTTATGACTTTTGCTTTCTTTATTGCTTTTATTTCCAAAAGTGAAAAAGTTGAGGGCATAATTGGAAAGCACATCACAATACAATACTACATTGTAATAGAGTCAGTAGTACTCAAAAAATACTCCCTTTGTCCCATTTTACATGTCCAAAATTGAACATCACCATCATTCTACTTTTCCCAATTTACCGTTATGACTTTTGCTTTTTTTTATTGCTTTTATTTTCAAATGTGAAAAAGTTGGGGGTATAATTGAAAAACACATCACATTTACTTTAATTTCTTAAAAAGCGTGCAAAAAGCAGATGAGACATCCAATTCGGGACGGAGGGGTAAATGAATACATTTTATTAATTGAATTGGGCACAATAGAAAATAAGTCCGGGGATAAAACAGTAAAATCACAACCTTTTTAGCTGAAAGTGGAAAAAGTCGTTTTTAAGGGAGAGAAAGGAGCCATCAAGCTTTTGGCGACACCATTTGCTCTCCTTTCTTCCCTGCTCTCACTGCTCTGTGGAAACTGAAAAACCAAAACCTCCATATCTCTCTCTCTCTCTCTCTCTTTCTCTCTCTATATATGTATATATAGAGCGCGCGCACATATACATATATACATAGACTGTGCGGTTAAACTTCAGCGGTCGATGCTTTTGGGGGCACACGTCGCGTTGAACTCGTCGATCCAGGAGACATTTGCACGTTCGAGTCACCGGAATGTCTAACAATCCTACGGACGGATCTTCCGAGGACTTCTTCGACCAAATCCTAGGGTTTCCGGCATACGCCGCGGCCGATGCCAATTTGGCGGGAACGGCTTCCGCGGCTCCGATGATGCTCCAGCTCAGCTCCGGAGACGGCTCGGCTCACCTCGGCGGTGTTAGAATCGGCATGGGGCTGGGCGGGGTCGGGGGACCTTTTCACGGAACTGGAGCTGCGCCGTTTCCGCTGGGGCTGAGTTTGGAGCAGGGGAGAGGAGAGTTTATGAAGATGGACGAGTCCTCAGCGAGCATGAAGATGGATATCAGAGCTTCTTCTTCTATGAAACCTGTAAGTAATAAGTATCCGTCTTGTTTCATGCTTCTTACCTCAGCTTGATTGCCGTGAGAATTGGACAAAACTGAATTTCCTTTTGTTGATTGTTCTATGGTGGAGTTTTCAGTTTTGGCTCATAAAGAAAACAGAGTTAAAATTGAACTTATTTCATCTTTCATGGTCACCGATAGGAATTCGACTTTTACTAAAATTTCACCTATTCTGCCGCCAGTGGAACTACTCAAATCGGTATTTATTTATTAAAACAAAGATCATAATATGCTGAATTATAAATAGGATTTTCTGTCTTAATACGCTAATGAGAATTAGAAAGAAAAATAGGTTGAACTTTGCTATATATTGCTTTCTTAATTCAACTGTTAAAAGTTGTGTGACCGCTCTGAGACCTGCAACAGGAAAGACACAAGGTTTTAGGGGAAAAGGGGGTTTGTTTTGATAATAATGTGTTAACTGATGATAATACTAACAGTTTCCAAGGAATTGTCCAAATTATCATGGTTTTCTATAACTTGTACAGGGTTTCCATGGCCAACTGATGCCAAGCTCAGTTCCTGCTATGCCTCATCCACCTGCAATTCGACCAAGAGTGCGGGCAAGAAGAGGACAGGCAACTGATCCACATAGTATTGCTGAGAGGGTATGCCTCCCAGAAAGACAACTTGTGTATTTCATGTATATTTATGACTTGTGTATTTATTCTTTTTCCACAGTTACGCAGGGAAAGAATAGCAGAAAGAATTAGAGCGTTGCAAGATTTGGTTCCCAGTGTTAATAAGGTCAGCTTTTCTCTTTCTTTTGATAACTTCAATCAAGCTCAACTGTGGTAAAGTCTTGTTATGAAAGGAGAGGATAGAAGATGGGAACTTCTAACTTCAAAACGCTATATTCCCAAACTCAATCATTGGAGATGTCAACTTTTAAATATTACTCCATACCTTAGTTTTATAGATTTACACATTAGGGTTGGTTCCTTCCAGATTTCAAGTATGTTTCCAGGTGGTC
>CM008342.1:49358779-49369073 GCA_002525835.2 Ipomoea batatas | reverse complement strand
TTGCCAGAAGTTCAAAATATAAACCACCAAAAAATTTTATATTTAAAAATATCATTTGAAGTAATGAGAATAGGGATTTCTGTAACGGTAACATGGAAACTAACATTAAATGAGCAAAGTCTAATGACATGATAAAATGCGTTCATAAAGAAATGGTTTAAAATACAGAGCAAAATGTGGCATTCTTATTGTAAATTGCATAATTAGTGCTCAAATGTATATCCACTATGCTGGTTAGCAAATGGGGCAAAGATCACAAGACAAGATCCATGGTTATCAAGGCGGACTTTCTAGGCGAGATGCCACCGACCGCCTAGTCGACTAGGCGACCACCTAGGCAATGAGTATAAATATATATATATATATATATTGAAAATATCTCGTCTTGGGCAGCCCAATTTACTCTAAGTTGCCTTAAGGAGAGTAATAGTTTTTCCTATAGTGAGAAGTCTAGTATTTATTGTGCATCTTTCCAATGTTCTTTAGGCCTATATATATGGTATATAATCTGGAGTGTTCTAAGTAATGAAGAAGATAAACCCCTCTTCTCTACTTTGAAATCAAGAAGAGTGAAATTATAAAGAAAAAGAAAAAAGAAAGGCCAATTGGCCAAGAAGAAGGAAGAAAGAAGGCAAGTCGGCGGTGGAAGGGCGCGGCGTGACAGCCTAAGCTCGTTGGGCAAGGCGACATCATTAGGCGTCTGGTCTCCACCGACCAGACACCTAGGCAACACCTTGATAACCATGACAAGATCAATCAACCAAAACGATCTAAGCAAAGAAAACTTCATTTAGCAGAATGGTACATCATATATAGTTGCACTTTAAGCAAGGATAAAGAATGCCAAACAACCAAATCACTATCTTTTCATGAAAGAGAATCGAAGTTCAAAGATATAAGCCCTCTCTCATTTTAGACAATAACAAACATGATAAGTGCACAAAAAATAGAGTATGGCTTATGGCAACATGGTAATAGCATTTTTTTTGGATGACAAGGAAAACCATAAGCCACTACTTGAGTGAATGCACTAGGTAATAGCATTTCTTGACACATAAACAAGCTTTGGCATGTTGCATTTAAAGAGACAGATAACAAAACACTCACCAATTGACCTACATATGCTCAAATCAACTAAGGACATTATAATCAGGACGGAAAGCATACCCAGTGATACTATTCACTGAGGTGTGGGATGTAAATATCTCCAGGGACTCCAGGTTAGGGCATGAAAATGCAATGCAGGCCAGCATTGTAGCATCAATATCACTGTGACACCAAAACCAGAAATATATAACAGATCAGCTTCCAAGGATAAAGTTTCGTTACATCATTATATGATCAGCATACAGAATCAATCCTTCAGATCATGTTTGTACTGGGGATTTTGATTCTAATTAAGATTGCAATGCGTAAACAAGTTTCGCTTGGTATATATATCATTGCATATTTGCATTTTAATTGAGCTTATGTCTTCCATCAAAATTAATCAATTGACTAGATAAACAGCCGGGATCCACCTAACCTTTCCATCCTAAGGGAAAGTGTAACGAGTCCAGGGCATTTCTGCAACAACGATCTGACGTGTCCAACCTGGGCCTTGGCGGGAACCTTAAGCCTGAGCTCCTCCGCCGCTCTCCACAGCAGCCTAGCAGTATCCCTCCATCCCTTACACACGCCCGCCGCCGACAACAACGCCGGCGGCGGCAGCCTCCTGAGCACCTCCCAGAGACAAGCACACGGCAGTTTCCCTGACCCGCCTAGATCGGGAAATCCATCGTCCCCTTCGTCTTCCGATCCGGCCAAGTCACCTAGGTCAAAATCGTCAAACGACAGAGCTCGAGGGAGGCGGGAGCAAGGCTGGCGCGTCTGAGGATACACGACAGCGGGGAGTGGGGAAGGTGAAGCTGACGACGAGCAGTCACCGATGGCCGGAGAGTTGGAGACGGAGACGGAGGAATCCTTTTCCTTGGAGAAGTGACAAACGTGGCCCTTCTTGGGAGCGCCGCAGCGGCCACAGTTATAGCTCCCCCGCTTCTTGCCGCCGCGCTTGGGCGCCAAGACGTCGGTGATCGGTGTAGCTGGATGAGGAAGATGGCCTTGCATTTGCATTTGGCTTTTTTCTTCTCAGAAATCTCTCCGCCAAAATGCCTAATCGATACAGAAAGAGCATCAAATTATTGAGGAAGCGGCGGGATATTTGGTGGTTTTGGCGCCGATGTTTTTGAAATTATTTTTATTAATCCGAGACCAAGAGGAGCGTTATATAGGGGACAGCACTACAGTCGTAGTAGGCGCGATGCGGTTCTGTTGACTGTCTACTGTACCGTTGGGTTGGATTTTAGTTTTTGCTGCCATATATTATGCCAAGAATTTGGAGGAAAATTAATTTCTATTTTTCATTTTGGTTAAAGAATTAACTTTTGGTAAATCATTCGTGGTGGAATATGAGAGTATCCATAAATTTGGTAAAATATCTTCAGCATGTTATGTTATTATAGTATCTCAAATAGACATAGATTTTAAAAAGTTTTTACATGTATAATTAGAAAAAAAGAACGTGGGATAAAAAAAAAAAAAAGCAAAACAAATCTGAAAAACACACAAAAAAAAAATATGATTAACACGGGCACTGCACTTCACACGATCAAAACTGGAGTTTTTTTTTTATTGGTGAGTCCCACAATTCTAATAAAAGTTAAGACTTTGCCGAAAGACTCATCACACTCTCTCCTCCACATATGTTTAAAAATTTGCCAAAACTTTTCAAAATCTACTATTGTGGATTCACTACCTCTGATTTTTTTTTTTTAAGATTATAAAAATTTAGATTAAACGATTCTCACAATATCAACATAATTAAGAGAGTGTTGTGACAAGAATCAAAATCAGACTTCCTTAGAGGAATTTATGCTTTCTTAAAGTATTTATTCGATGCTCCTGTCAAATTTCAACTTTTTATTCAACTTTATGATTAAAGCATTGCAAAAAGGTATGAATGAAGTTCGAGTGTTCGACAAACTAGAGATCAAAGGCTCAAAATGAAAATAGAAACCCTATTAAGTTAAATTAATCGAAGCCAACCACGCAAATAGCAGTCTCTAAAAATGCACATTTTATTGAAGTCTACACAAACTAAGCATTCCACATGGATGGGCTCTCTTATTTCCTCTATTAGGCAAATCTTGTGTGCGTGAACCCTTCTGATTTGTAGGTTCCATGCCTGCCGGCTGTCGTAGACGAAATGTTATATAGTCCATGTCCTTCCCCTGGTTAATCTGTTCATGCAGGCTTCAATCTCCAATTTGCACATGCCAAAAATCAAATCAAGCTAGCACAAAAACTGAAAAAATACCGAGGAGAAAACCAAGAAAAACAACCATTTTCCCTTCTTTTCCGTATTGAAGAAGGTTGTAGAGAGGGAGTAAACAACTGCTCTCACCCAATTTCATCTGGGCCTTGCTTATGCATCAAATTGATCTTCATTGCACAATGTCAAACTCCAGCAGCGGATTTAGTATCAGACTCCGCTGTTCCCTGGAGTAATATATGTGGTTAAACAAACTAAATAAAAAGATCACAGCCTACAAATTATAGAGTATAAGAGTGTGTGTGATTCTATAGCTCGGAACTTAAGAGCTAAAGTACATTCACAGATACTAAAGCATAATCTTGCATAGAGATGCGCATCCTTATAAATTTAGGTTTATAATCTTTTGAGGGTAAGAATTCAATAGTTGATGTTCATTGGGTAAAACTACAAAATTGTTGGATATGTAGTAATATGCAATATGCAAGTAGGAGGAAAGTAAAGCAAGGAAATAAGGTGAATAAAAGCGCATTTATCAAGAAAGAAGACAGAGACACAGTTAGACTTCTTGAATTCATGTTCTTGTACACAAAAAAGGTCAATCCATCATGAAACAACAATCCAGCTTAATCAAGATTTGAATTGAGGAGAAACCTCAGATGGATTGCTCCGAATCTTTCTTGTAGGTGTCCTCATCGTGACAAACTCCTCTGCTGATGTTGGGTGGATACCAACTGTGGCATCAAAATCTGCTTTTGTTAAGCCAGCTCTCAAAGCAACTGCAAACCCCTGGATAAATGACATAAAATTTTATGACATGAAAGCTTTGCCAGTAAGGCGGCAGTAATCAAGTTGCAAATGGGCATATTGAAAAATGAAAGAGAGCAACTACCTGTGTAATTTCTGGTGCATCTTCTCCACACATGTGCAAGCCTAGAACTTTGTTTGTCTTTGCACAAACAATAAGTTTCATGAAAACTCTATCTGTAAGGCCAGAGAGTGTAGCCTTTAAGGGCCTAAAGTTTGATGTGAAAATGTCTACATCACCATATGCATTTATGGCCTGCAAAAAGATTACAAGATCAAATTATGAAGATCAATTCTAGCACTTTCTGATGTATGTTGTTATCAGTTCACCTGTTCTTCAGTCAGACCAACTTGCCCGATAGGGGGTTGAGAAAATACTGCAGAAGGTATAGCCCTGTCCAAGAGAAGAATATCAAACAAACTTAGATGAAATTTATTGAATCTTCTACAAAAGCCAAATAAAGATTTTCTTCCAAGTCTTCTGTTTTATAAGGGGGAAGATGTAAATTTATAATATATATTTCTTTATATGATTTATCATATATTCTCTATATTTATTTTCATGAAACTTTTTCTACCCATAGTTACAGTGCTTATACTGAATGCCCATAAGCAGATCTTAAGGTTAATCAAAGCCTTCAAGGCATCAAAAAGTATCGTGCAAGAAAGAGCAAGCACCTGTAGTCTGGTTTAGTAGGCTCATTAGCAAAAAGAGTCTTTGCCAATGCTCCTCCTTCCATCAAAGCAACCGGAGTTAAATTCACCCTATCAGTAACATCACCAACTGCCCAAATCGATGGGACTGACGTACGGGAATACTCATCAACCTAATGAAACAATTTCAGTTACAACTTTCATTATGTAAATAACTGCAAGTAGTTCGGAAGGGAGGGGCTAATTAGTAAAGGGTAAGAAGATATTTGGAAGATAAAGGACCTCTATGGCTCCATCCTTTGTCATTTTCACTCCCACTGTCTCCAGTCCTAAAGTCTGCCAACAAAGTCAAAATATCAACAAACGAAATTAGCCATATCTCTAAATCTGACATGAAGAAGCATCTCAACAACCAGCTAGTCTATCTTAGAAAAAACAGAGCAAACATGCATCAACACCAGGGGCAGAGCCAGAAAATTTATGTTAGGGGGGCTAAAATTATAGCAAAAATTTACATTGCCAATCAACATCAGTACCGATCATACATGATATCATTATATATACCATACATAATTATACTATGTATTATCGATAATAATTTTAATGATACTTTATGTAACGATTGCCATTGATGTCAAATTGTCAATCAATTCTCTATAATTTTCCACATGACACAAAATATATATAATAATAATCTTGCTTGTCACTCTTTTATCAAATAAAAGTTGTCAATTATTTTGTTGGCAACATTTTTTTTAAACATAATTACCTGATATTCATTTTACTAATTAACTTGATATTTCAAAATTTGAGGGATGATAACGAAACTCAAAATCACAAATTAAAGAACCAATATTGAAATTAGTTTTTCCAATTTCAAAACTAATCTTTTGAATTAGCAAATGTACATCCTAAAAGTGTAAATAAATAATAAAAATATATAATAACTAACTAATTAATTACTTGATTTATTTCATTTTATTTGGTGAATTTGGACTTCAATATATGTTTTGAGCTTATTTAATATATACATAGTAGAATTTTTATAAAAATAAATAAATAAATTGAGGAAAGCCAAAAGAGAATTTTGGGGTGGGGTGGGATGAGGTGGGGGTAGGGGGGCCAACCCTCCCCATACACGTACCTCTGCCCCTTATAGGAAGTGCTTTTATGTTATAGCTAGGAAAAGTTTTAAAGGATAAGCATCACACCTTTGTATTTGGTTTACGCCCCGTTGCAAACATGATGTGACTAAAACCTTCAATTGTTCCTTTATTAGTTTTCAGAGAAAGTGAGCCATCTAGTGACTTGGTAATAGCTAGTGGTGATTCCTCCGTGTGGAACTCAATTCCTCTTAGTACCATTTGTTCCCCAACAAAATCCCTAATCTGCATAATTTGTAAGAACTTGCATGAAGAAAATCGTTTTGGCCAAATGCACATAAACTGAACAAGAGAAGTACTTAACTCACATCTTCATCAAAGCCTCTGAGAACCTTTTTCTGTCTTATAAAAACATGGACGTCACTTTTCAACCCATTGAAGATCCCAGCAAACTCAAGTGCAATGTAGCCACCACCAACAATTGCAATTTTCTTTGGTTTTGTGGGCAAATCTAGTGCTGCATCAGAATCTATAGCATATTCACTTCCAGGAATGTCTGGAATAAATGGGCGCCCTCCAACTGAAATTAGTATATTTCTAGCCGAGTAGAGTTTCCCATCCACATCCACTGTGTGTGGGCCAAGAACCTGAAGATACAGCAAAAGGGTATGCTATGTATAACAGACGCATAAAGACTCACCTTTAAATGTTTTCACTGAAAACTTAACAGACCTTTCCACGCCCTTCAATAAGAGTGACACCAGCATTGTTAAGAATGTTCTTGTAGATTCCAGTGAGGCGCTGCAATTCAGCATTTTTATTTGCAATAAGAGTGCTCCAATCATGTTTTGGTTCTGTCTCGTAATTCCATCCAAACCCACAGCTCTCCTCGAATTCATGCGAATACTTTGAAGCATACACAAGTAGTTTCTTGGGTACACAGCCACGAAGCACACACCTTAAATAAAGGATTCATAAAAATGAGAACAATTAAAACGCGCGCACACACACAAAATTAACCAGCACTTTATAGATTTATCCTTTGTCTTCACAAAGCTTTTTCATGTTATTGGGTGAGCAAAACACTATCAAAATCAAAATAAAATTAACCCCACTGTAAATGAATTCACTGAATCCCAATTCCCAATACTCTTACAAGAAAAAAAAATTGAATAACATGTTAGTAGAGCTTAATGCACAAACCAAACTTCTTTTTTCATCTAAGGAAACAATTTGTATCCCACCCGTGGAAACAGCTCTACCTTCATCCCAATTCACTATGAACTCAGTACCGGCTATGATTGTTTACTCTTTTAAAGATGATGAATTTAAGCTAGCATGCCAAGTTCACAGCCTAAAAGAGCAAATCTGCTCTCTTTTTTCCCATTTCTATATACAGAGTACAAACAACAGACAAGGATTATCAAAATAAAAAGCCGGCAACAAAATAGTCGAATTGGAAACTCACGTGCCGCCAACACCGCCGGTGGAATCGGACGAAATGGTGGAGAAAGGAAGCTCACAAACAGCAACAGAAGCCCCGAAATTGGCGGCAAAGCGAGAAGCCCTAACGCCGCCGCTCCCGGCGCCGATAGTGAAGAGGTCGAAATCATAGTGGCTCGGCGGCTCGGCGGCAGCAGCGCCATTTGAGGACTCGGCTCGAGTGGTGGAGAATCGGCGGCCGTGGGAGAAGGATTGACGGCGGAGATGGAGAGAAGGAAAGTTTACAGAGTTACTGCGGAGCGAGAGAGGCGAGAATCTCGGGAGTTGGTTGCAGAGAGCATAAAGAGTCGGAGAAGAAAGCGTGGAGCTGAGCTTAGGTGTTCTCAGAGACGTGGCCGCCATTCTACGTTGGAGGAGCAGCCGAGTTGTACGACCGGGTATGTAGCAAAAGCGATATGAACTACTACAAATCGCCCTTGTACGCATCGTTCTCTCTGTCATTCCACGCAAAGTATGCACTATATCTCAGTAAATTTTATAATTATTTGGACAACAATATTGTAATCACTAATTGAGGCTTGAGAGTGTATATTGATATAATAAATTTGATTGAAAGTTTTCAAAAAAAAATTTTTTGATTGGAAGTATATTGACAAGAAATGGGCTGCATCAATTTTCTCTCTAAAACAAAAAGCTTTTCTCTGCTGCTCAACTTCGGCTTCCACCGCGGCCTCCGGCCGGAGCTCTAATGGAGCTTTGAGCCGGCGGTTTTGGTCACCTTCTACGTTTACTCTCGCTCTTCTTCAGCCTCGACCACCGTCGCAGCTCCGTGCGCCTCGGACCACCGCCACAGATCTTCTTATTCCGTTTTCTTTCCCTTTAATAAAATAATAGTAGGTAGGTATTGGGATTTGTGTGTTGGTAGTCTTGAACTCCCAATCCTACTTTGGCTTTACCACTTTTTATTTTCTTTATTATTGTGTTTTCCTCTCGTTACTTTCACGGGCTTTTTTCTCTCGTTACTTTCATGAGCTTTTCATTATCATTAGCATAAATCGTTTAGTTTGGTTTCGGCAAGTGTTGATCTAATCCTGGGGCGGGCAAAAAAGAATGATGATGAAGACCCAGATCTTTGATGAAGCTTTAAGCTCCTTGAAGGAACATAGCTTCCTAGTTATGAAACAGTCTTCGATTCAAGTTTTCTATAGCATAGTTAGAAAAGTTGTTTATATGTCTGACTGTAAGGAATGGTTTACCATTTCATTGATCGTTGATGTAAACGTTTTATGTTATGAATTAATGGAATAACTACGTTTACCTTCAAAAAAATATTGACAATAAATGATTTCAGATATTAGAATCATACTTTATTTAGTTGGTCATTTTCGACACAAATTTTTACAATCATTAAATTATACAGAGTATTATATAAGAAAAAGTGTTAAATAGGTCATTGAACTTTATCGGTATTGTGCAATTGGGTCACTGAACTATTAAACAAGCAAGATATGTGTAATTATGATATTTTTTAAATTTATTTTAATCTAATTTGAGTTTAAAACAGTCTTATCTTCACTCTCAATTAGTATGGTGGAGGAAAATACAACTCTTAATACATACCATGTAAATAATATGATTAGATTCTAGTGAAAAAAATTAAAATAATATTCCAATTGCACACTTTTTAAGTTCAGTGGTCAAATTACACAAAAACAATAAGTTTAGTGACACATTTAACACTTTTTACAATTATATATATAAATAATATTGTAAATAAATAATTTAATTAAGTAAATTAACCATTTGTATTAACAATCTATTTATTAACTACTTCGTATTCTATTTTGTACTTACATTAGTAATCTGTTCAAAGCTATTGGTTAAAATAATATTATAAATATTTGATTATTAAAATATTTTCATAGTATTATTATACCCCGTATTTAGTAAAAGGAGGAGCCATCAGCAATTGTGTATTTGCAGAAACCTGAAACAAAAATTGAGAAGGCAGAAGAAGATGATCTTCTTCCTCAATTTTCCTTTGCCATTTTCATCGTCTTATTCTTCGTTTCTTTGGTATCTATTCATATATTTCGTACTTGGTTTTTATTTGATCTTTCATTCTCCTTATACCATACAACTATCTTCTCTTTTATTCATTTCTACGTACGTCTGAAAGACTGAAACTCCCTGAGATTTAAGATCGGTGCGTAACAACAAAGGTATTTGCAGTCAAATTAGTTACTGTTGGTTGAGTTGAGTTAGAAGTTGGTGGATCAAGAAATAAAAAGGAGATTATAAAGATTGAGTGTATATGGGGAAGAGGAATTAAAGAGAAAAATTTTAAGAGCACAATTAAGTTTACAGAAACGGCATGATGACAGTAAAGTATTACATCATGATTAACACAAATGACACAGTACAAGTTGAAGCTCAGAGGGAGAGTCCAGATTCCTCGTCCTCATCGAGGCCGGAAGTGTAGACGATGTAGAGAGACCAGATTAAACCGAAGACACCCAACAGTATCCAACCAAGAAGGTTGTTGCTCAGCCCGAATGGGAGTCCAGTCCCTTCCGTGCTCATTCTCTCATCCACCAGAGCCATGGCTGCTGGGCTGGACATGGCGGCTGCAGCCGCCGCAGCCATCATAGATGCACCCATCCCCAACTTTGACTCGCTCGCTGGCTTTCCCTCCATCGAACATCTCATCTTGCCCATGCTACTCATTGCCGGCAACCCTGAAAAGCAATTGTCATCAGAAGCAGAAAAAAAAAAGCTAATCACAAGCCAAACACGCATACTCTCCTAAGCACAACTAGTACCGAGAACGGCGGAGGGGCGTGGTGCCGGAGCCTTGGGCACGAGCGCAGCACGTGCGACGGTGGAGGTCGGAGAGCACGCAGAGATGGTGGCCATTTCTGTTGTATTCTAGTTTGATTGAGATGAGGTGATCGAGCTCTCTCTGGTACTGGGTTCC
>CM008342.1:49311609-49324454 GCA_002525835.2 Ipomoea batatas | reverse complement strand
ATAATATTTTAAAAATAATACTACGTAATCAACAACTACAATATAACAAAATTAATTGCACAATTCTAGAAGATAACAAGAAACGATAAACCACCTCTAGAACAACTACAATATAACAAAATTAATTGCACAATTCTAGTCTAGAAGTTAACAAGAAACGATAAACCACCGCTAGAAGAAACCACGACGACCAAAGATAAGATGGGATCGTGCACCATACGCCCCGTCCCTGGAGCGTGGAGAGACAGCAGAATTGGCCTGTGTTTTAGTTGCATGTCGTTTAACGCCATCGGACAGCGCCACAATCAGAGCGCACCAGCCATGCAAACAAACTCCTTCAAGTTACATATACATACGCTCACCTCCATAAACCCAATCCTATCCCACTTGTTTCTATCAATGGCCCCTTTTCTGTACTCCACATCCTGTCCCATTCAAAAAACCACTCATCCCAGCTCAGTATATATCAGAATTCTTCGTGTGAAATAATGAAAAATTTTCACTTTCTGCTTCTTTGAAGTGAAAAAAATAATAATTCTGCAACATTAGGCCAAGAAGATGAGGGGTTCTACTAATTCTGTTGCTATCCCAGTGGAGAATTGTGTGGCACTGAAGATGATGAAAAGTTCTGTGTCTAGAAGCTGGATTTTGTTTGACAAGAGAGGACAGAGCGCTATCCTGGATTTGGATAAGCAGGGGATAATGAACCGGGTTCCGATACACACCAGAGATCTTAGAATCCTCGACCCTCTCCTCTCTTATCCCTCTATAATTCTTGGAAGAGAAAAAGTCATTGTTCTCAACTTGGAGGTACTGAACTCCATTAATTCAATTCCCATCCTTTTTCTTGTTTGTTTTGGAATTTGCTTATGAATTTCTGATTCAGTTTTTGTTCTTTCTCAGCACATTAAAGCAATTATTACAACAGAAGAGGTAATTCATATACAATTCTCCACTTCTCCCTTATCCTTGTTTTTGTCTGGTTAATGATTTAGTTTGCCGTTTGTAATCAAATGATTGAGGTAGGTATTACTTCGTGACCCACTGGAGGATAATGTTATCCCGATTGTTGAAGAACTGCAAAGAAGGTTGCCTCTGGCTACTGGCCTAGGTGAAGGAGAAGATGATGAACAACCCCAACCTGGGATAAGACCTGATAATGAGCAAACCGGTACAAAACAGTTATTCTTGTTATGCTATATATCTCTATTGGCAAGATTAATGATAATTGTTTTAATGAACTTGAATTGAAGTGATTTTCCATGTTATGAAATGTAGAGTTTCCCTTCGAATTTCGAGCTCTAGAAGTAGCGTTAGAAGGTATATGTAGCTCTCTCGACACACAGACAAGAGATTTGGAGACTGCTGCCTACCCGGCTTTGGATGAACTGACTGCAAAGGTAACAGATACCCAATTTTTTACGATTTTGCTGAGTGCTAATTGACCTGCTAGCTGCAGAAATGTTATCTTTATTATACCTTCAACTCGTTCTTTTCACTAATCGTGCTTATTCGTGCATTATTCTTGAATTAGTCATCACCCAAGTTTTTCTGCTGTTTGGTAGGTTGTCCCTGCAAGGTAGTTCATATTAAAATTATTAAGTACTATGTACTGCGTTTAGTGTATGAAACACTCCATCTGTAGCATACTTTCTTGTAAAGATTATGTAAATAAATTAAGATAGAGGGCAGTGGATGGAGATTGATAAAGAAACCACTAAATTGGGGGTCCTGCTTTTGTATATAATATATGTAGTCATGTAAAAAGTAGGTAAGACATTAAAGTTGATTTTTTAGTGCAATTTGTCCTGAAGTTGTCAAGTTAGAGCCTGCAATTAATCAGCTACTAGAAAAGGCCAAATGCCGTGGACCCTTGCTGTCATTGAAATGTTATTGCTACCAATCATGTACACATGTGCGAGCCGTTTATTCATTAAAGCTCATAAGTCATAACTCTCGCTAATGGCCCTTTTTACCATCTTATTGGATAAAAAATGATTGCTATAGATCTTTGGTTTCAAACAAGTTAAGTGGCAAGACTGCTAATATTGCAGTGATTATATTGTCTGCAATAGATGAACTTTGCAGTGAGTGTTGAACACGAGAAATGGCTGTAATAGGTTTAGTGTATTATTACTGTCTATATCTCCTGCTTTGGTTCTATATGTGAATATAAGAACTGAAGTCTTTAATATTTGAAGTGCCAACTTCATTATTTTGCTGGCATATTGGCTCTGAATTGAAATCGCCTTCTTTAAGGACTATTTCTCAAGGTGTATGTGACAATTATGTGCAGATTAGTAGTCGTAATCTTGATCGAGTGCGTAAACTCAAGTGTGGGATGACACGATTGACTAGTCGGGTCCAGAAAGTACGTCTTTCTTTTTTCTAAGTATGCTCAGCAATTCAGCATTTGAAAGCAAAATAGGCACCATTCATTCAGCCTATTCATGAACTGGCTTGCCAATTGCCACTGAGTGCCTCTACTAGCTAGGCTAAGCTGAATATAATTCAATTGGATCCGTGAATTCGGTGATCATTATTCTTCTCGTGTCCGTTCTTTCCTACTTAATTTGCTTTATAATCTCACAGAAAGGCTATTCACATCTTCCAGGTGAGGGATGAACTCGAGCAGCTTCTTGATGATGACGACGACATGGCAGATCTTTACTTATCCAGGAAACTGGCTGCAGCTGTTTCTTCGCCCGTGAGCTGCAATGTGGTTCATGACTGGTTCCTCGACTCTCCAACTATAAGCTCTAAATTATCGAGAGCGAGTAGGAGAAGCACAACAACAAGCCACGGGGGAATTGATGTTGAGGAACTCGAAATGCTGCTCGAGGTATTCTTTACATTTTATATATCTTGACTCGAAACCTATATGTTTCTTGATGAGTGCATTGGATGTGTATCTTGCAGGCTTACTTTGTACAAATCGAAAGCACTATGAACAAGTTAACCACGGTATAAACCTCGATATATAATGCTTGAATTATCGTTTTGAGCCAAAACATGAATGCATATATAACAAATTTTCCGTTCAGTTGAATCAGTATAGCTAAATTGATGAATATGTCTGATCTTCTTGCTTAATTTGCAGTTGCGAGAATACATTGATGACACAGAGGACTATATTAATATACAGGTAACCACTTGAACAAGTCTGCATTATTGAAGCAAAATATGTAAAATAGCTTTATCCAGAATGCAGAATTTCCATACATCACATTATAGACAGATTTAGGAATTAAAATTGCATTTTGGGTGAAGAAAATAACTCATTTGGATACACTGAATGTATATAATATGTTCGTGATGATTGATGCTTCCTTCGTTGCAGCTAGACAATCATCGGAATCAGCTGATCCAGGTGCCATTCTTGACACAATAGTACTTATAAATTTTTAAGGTGTCCATCAACACCGTGTCTGTTTATACTAGTACAACCACTGACGGGTCATTGTACGTGGGAATCTGGGAACAAGTGTCCCGCAACCAAATAGGATACAAGGTTGTCCCTAGGCAACCTAAACCAAGTTGGTCAGACAATAGGTTTGGCAACAACAAGTTTCATGTTTGGCTCTCACAAGGAGTTGCCTATTAACCTTCTTGGTTTGAACCAGTTGGCTATGAACAACTTAGGTTGATTTATTTTATTGTGGTTTTTTGTTGGCTAGGCTAAACAAGGTTAGCCGATCAGTTATGAGCAACTCATACTAGTTTATCTACTTGTGATATTTTATTAACTAGGGTCACAAAGTTGATTTGACTTTCTTGGTTTGAGCGGGTAAATAAAGGGCAACCTAAGTTACTTTATCTATTTCTGGTCTTTTGTCCGGTCACAAGGCAAGTAACCTAACGTGCACATTCGGGTAGTGACTATGCAAATGGGCACCTTAGAATTTCTTGTATTTGTCTTTGATAAAATTTTCTTGGATTCCCCTAATAAGTGGTGGCCTTTCTGCAGCTGGAGCTGTTCCTGAGCTCAGGGACTGTCTGTTTGACAGTGTACTCAATGGTGGCGGCCATCTTCGGCATGAACATCCCATATCAATGGAATGACAATCACGGTTACCTTTTCAAATGGGTACGAATGTATATATGCATCCTTAAACAGCTAGCCGCCATTAACGACAGTGGTTTTGCATCTGTAGTTCTGGGATTCCGATGTAACATGATTGAAGTTCTGTGCAGGTGGTCATCTTCACTTCCATGATCTGTGTTTCCCTCTTCATATCCATAATCGCATACGCTCGACACAGGGGTCTGGTGGGATCTTGATATATACATGCATATATGCGTCTCTTTCTGCCGTCAATTCATCTCTGCATAATTCCAGATTACTGTTCTGCATCCGTTTCTTGATTGTACCACTTCAGTGTATAATAATTGAAGAAGCAATCATTGAATTTTTAGCCAATCTGATCAGGCATGTGAATCCACGTGTTTTTTCACGGAAACTCAAGGTTAATGAGTGAGGGTGCTATGTAAATCCCGCTATTATATAATAGTCTGTAAATTAAATAAGAAAAGTAAATATAATCTTAGTATGAAATCATGTTTTACTTCCTTTAAATTTTTTTTACCATGTGAAATCCATGTGTTGACCTACCGCAATATATATAATTAAATTATTAATAAAAAGAACTTGAATGTATCTTACAATATTTTGTTGTCTTTTCAAATAAAAATAAAAAATTGAGTTATTACTCAACATTTTTAGACGCCTATAGAATTATATAAAGCCATTTATATTGACAATTTTGTTGGTTCAAAATTCAAACCCAATAAATAATGTCACAAAGGACTTTCAATAATAATCAACACCATACCATACATTTTCATATATTACCTTAACCAAACACATTATTATATGTGTGGTTTAATAAATTCTGTATGCCATGAGTAGTAATACATATAACTAAGTATATTAATTTTAATCGTATTAGACACATTCAACACCGATAATGATCGGTGTGTCGATAATGCAATCTACCGAGGTGACACGATAGACCATGTGACAAAGTACCTGGTCAACTAGATAGTGCTTAGGTTAGTCCAATCAATTCAATGCAAAATGCTTGTAGTCGTAGATCAATCCTTTTGAATCTCGATCACCATTGACTGGTCAAGTGTTGTATAACAATTTCCTTAGATACTTTATTTAAGCAATTGATTTGCCTATAATCCCATCAAGTGCTATTTTTGAACTATACAATATTGCATCAACTAATATGATTTTTACGAATGACCGCATAAAGTGATTTTTTCAAATGTGAAATTATATGTTTGAACTCAGTGAAGGCAGATTGAGAAAATATTTAATTATAACAGATTGAATAGAATTAAAAAAAAATGCTACTTATTATTTTGAACGAAGTAGGCAAGTAGCTTAAAATTATTGACGGATTGGATTTCTACCCAATTAACATGACGGATAATCATTAGTTCTAAAAAAAAGGTTCATTATTTTTTTACGCGCTGTTCATCATTTCCCACATCATTGTACCTAACGTCGAACCCAGCTAACACGCTTTATCACTCCGACTGTACTTTTTCCCTCTTCCTTAACTTTGCGTTTGGTTCATTCCCTTCAAAAAAATTTTATCCCGAAAACGACGAGTGTGTTTCACGCCAGTGTGACCTCGCAAGCCGTCGTTTTGGGTGACGCGGCGGATTTATCACTTCCTAAAAAAAGAAAAATAAATAAATATCCAAATCAGCAGCACCCCATCATTGAGCTAACATGCGCCGTCCACGCGCAGGTTCACACCTCCCCTGCCCCGCTGCCCGTCTAGCAAGTCATTGACCCTGCGCACAAGCGGCGCATTCTATCTCCGTCCGGAAAATATATTAAAAAAAAGGGGAAATTAAATTAGGTAGCGGAAAATAGAGAAGAAAAAAAATATAAATTTCGTACAAGATAAAATGGGAAGAATTTACTGCATTTGAGCTCATGCCATTATGAGCAGACGCCTCTCTCGATTTCGTCTCCAAAAATCCGCAAACGGACAGAGATCATCTCCGGCGCGACCTCCTTCCCCCGCCGACTCACCGACCGCAATCGATCCAATCCTCAATCCGCATATTCCGAGGTTTTTTCACCTGTGTAGACTCGAATCTATTGCATTTCGTTGTATCGTATTATAATTTCGTGTGTTGTGTTTGAGCGTGTAATGTATGTATCGGATGGGGGGAATTTCGGACGTAAATCGCATGTTTCATGTGCTGTTGCTAGCATGCACCGTTTGACTACGTCGAGATTTGACGGCCTCTGAGGAGAGAGGGGTTTTCGAAGGTACAGTTCGAGAGTGAAGAGCCGGGAGGCTGATAGAGTGAGGAAGAGAGAGAAAGAGAGAAGGTGAGATGTCGAATCAAGTGGTGAAGGTGAGGAGAGAGACGATTGCGGCATGCATGACATGCCCTCTTTGCAATAAGCTCTTCAGAGATGCGACTACCATTTCCGAATGCCTTCATACGTGTGAGCCTCTCTTTGTCTCCCTCTATGTTTCTCTCCCTTTTACTTCAATTCAATTTTCGTTGAGTTCGTGATTCGATATTATTTGAATTCGATTTGTCGTTGATTTTCTGGTGAATTGATGTGTGTGTTGTATACGATCTGGGGTTGCTATATTTGCGTTGTGTTAAACTTCGATTCCCTTTTAGTGATCTGGATGTTTGGTATCTGTTCACCCGTATTAATTTTTGATGAACTGAGTGTATTTCAATATGCTTACTTTTGAAGAACTAAAATCTCAGTTTGAAAATATAGGTCAACGAGCTAAATTTTTTAGTTATTTTATTTTGAGTATTTCTGCAATAACTTGAATGTCTAATAATTTTTTTTAATGCTCTATTGTTCTTCATTTTGATATGGTTGAAAAACTCAAGCTGCAATGAATGCTACATGACATATATTTGAAATTGGTAAGGTTTGTCTTGTGGATAGAAATCCTTTGACAGTCCACCTGGTGAAACTTTACCCAGTTTGCAGGAAATGTATATATAAGAAGCTCTCAGATGAGGAGTCAGAATGTTGCCCAATATGCAACATTGACTTGGGTTGTGTCCCATTGGAGAAACTGAGGTCAGACTCTTTCCATAACTCCTCACCATCTCTTTACTTTTTCTTCCTAATTCTTAAACATCAAAATGCATGCTCAATGTGGTCTTGGGATTTTGTCAAGACACGTTTATCTACTGCCAACCATATTCAAATCTAACAGCAATTTGAAATGAATAAGCGGAACTTTTGACTCTTAACATGGTAATATACAAAAAAAAAATAAAAAAAATTCAGGGGAGATGCGGATAGGTATTTCTGTGCCTCTGTGGTTTTCAAGTTCTTTCCACCGAGTTACTCTTTTTTAAACTTTGATGTTGATTTGTTTGGATTCCAATAATAACCAATTTTGGTGCCCTTGTAGTTTCTTTAGTACAGGAGTTACTGACAATGCAGTGTAGGAGGTAAAAGGAATGACAGTATGCCCTTTATGATGATGTGATGAGATGAAATCTATTGATTGGAAAAATATAAGAAGCTGAGCTAAGACCATAGTGATCAACTATGATTTTAACACTCCCTTCCACAAAATTTTGTACTGAGATCTTGAATGTGTCAGAGAGTGAGAGACTCGCTTAGGTGATTATGTTGATTTCTCAATTAAAATGGAAAATTTTGTATAGGGTATAGAAATAGCCACCAAGGAGGAACTTGATAATAGATAGGGTGTATAGTCTTTTTCCTCACTCCATTTGCATCAGTCTTTATTTGACTTTTAATGTCCATTTACCAACATTAGCTCTTCCTCCTTTTGCATGCATGTATGCACGTGCTTTTGTTGGTATGAAATTCACATATATGGAATATGATGGTTGGAATTAATCAATTGCTCTTTTTGGTTCCAGGCCAGATCATAATTTGCAAGATGTAAGGGCCAAGGTCTTCCCTTATAAGAGGCAAAAGGTGAAGGCACCTGAAGTTGTGCCTTCAGTTACATTACCAGTGAGGCGAAAGGAGAGATCACTGTCATCATTAGTGGTTAGCACACCCAGAGTATCCGCACAGTCTGGGATGACTGGAAGAAGATCAAAATCTATTGCTAGAAAACCACTACGAGGATCCACTTTTTCTATTGAGAAGCTTATAAACAAAGAGGAAGGCTCTGCTGAAGATCAGCCCGAGAACTCTACGTCACCTGAGACTCTGGACAAATTCACCCAGAATGTGAGACAGGTAGAATAATGTTGTCTTGATACTTGGCATGTACCGTATTGTGCTTCTTATGGTGTTTCCCTTTTCTCAGCATTATGTTTATACTTTTTTCATGTTCCTTTTCTAGAATGTTACCAATGCTGAGCCAGATAACCATCCTACACCCAATAAAGAAACAGAAAATGATGCTGAACAGTGGAAAGGGAAAGTCGATATGTGGAGACCATTAAATTGTTTGGTGGAGGCTGCAAATCGAAGTAAATCTTCAAGGTTTATGCCACAGGGTTCTGCTGTAAAATCAGAACCTTCACATGTTGCTGACATTGATGGTCATGCCCGTAAAACTAAAGTTAAAGAGCATGGACACAAGTTGAAAGTTCAAGATGAAAAGACCAACAGTGGTTCTACTCCTCTAGAATCAGAAAAACCTAAAAAATTGCGAAGAATTCGAAAGAAGGCACCAAGTTTTGGGGACTTTAATATATTCCCTAATGCTGTAATTGATAATGCAAGTGCTAAATTTGAAAGAAGGATTAATCCAATTTGGTTCTCGTTAGTGGCATCTCAAGACCAGTGAGGATCTGCTTTATCTCTATTAATTTATTAATTTTGAATTTTGATACAGCATTATACATTTACTCATGTTATCTCCTGCTTGTTCTCATATTCTCCAATCATTTGTTCAGGGAAGGAGATGCACCCTTGCCTCAGATCTCTGCAAATTACTTGAGAATTAAGTGAGTACCTTTCTATTCTGTTCTTTTCATAGCTAGGTTGGTGATGCTAACTTGACAAAATTTATACTCCATTGCAATGCCTGACTTTTGAGGTTTAAACATACATTTTACAGTGATTTTTTTTTCCAGATTAATTTCTTTGATTTTTAGAAATTCATTAGAAAGGAAATACCCTTGATCCAATGATCATCAAGTCGATAATTGATTAGGTGCAATCTATATGGTGTTCTAAGATCCCATAAGAGGGTAAATAAAAAGAACTCCAAATGTGCATTATACCCCAGTGCAGCTCTGTGAAGTTGTTTTAGTATTATGTAGGCTGCTCTATAGAGTCTGTACACTCTTGACTCAAATTGTTCTCTTGTAGACAAAATTAGTTTGGTGAGTATCCCACAAAGTAGATCTTTTTAAATTTCATTTAACGTACTATTTTTATTTTACTCTTGTCAGTGTTTGTTTTGTTACCCAAATCTGCATTGTTTCTTTTCACAGTAGTCAGTGTCTATTGTGGACTATGCTGAAATTTTGACATAGGATCAGTTTCTATGTACTTTTAAATATTCAGCAAAAACAATTCTTGTAATCTTGTCTCTGTATGCGGAGTATTAGTTTCTTGCTGAAAATCAGCTTTACAGTGCTCCAATGCTGTAAAACCGGGGTCTGTTTCTGTCAGTTGGGTTCTTAGGCCCCAAAATTAGTACAGACCATCACACATCTGATAAGGAAGCTGAACACACTAGAAGGGCAAGTAACACCACAGAGAAGATTGTTTTGGAAAACAAATACCAAGTATTTCTTGGGTCATCAGCATATTTCTTTGGTGTAGTCTCACATTATCATGCTATGTGCTTGAGAGAATTCTCATGCAAAGGGACCATCATCTTACACATTTGTAAAACTATTTACCAATTCCCACAATCTCTTGGGTTATATACTAGGCTTGTTTTAATCTCCAGACAAATTCGAAATGCCTTAACTCAACTCAGTTTGCTTTTGCTTTATATATATTTGAAGTACCATATTTATTACTGTTATCAGTGAGCTATCAAAACTGATATCAGTTCTTGTGCCTTCACTTTCTTGAAATGGAGGAAATTAATGACAATTAAGTGATTTCTTGTATAAATATGTTCAAGATTTAGATTTCAGTTTCAGTGATTCCAATTAAGTTGAAGCTGCACAGGATAATAATGAAATACATATAACATCCATTGAATAAATAATATAGAATAAAAACTGAGGAAGTATTGAAAT
This sequence comes from Ipomoea batatas, assembly GCA_002525835.2. NCBI lineage: Eukaryota > Viridiplantae > Streptophyta > Magnoliopsida > Solanales > Convolvulaceae > Ipomoea > Ipomoea batatas. Next base: position 49,314,248 of record CM008342.1, on the reverse strand, counting down.
TGAAATCCATTACCCTAAAATGGGGATGAGGGAACCTGGCATGCTGACTCTTTTTTTCATTGATATGGTATTACTTGAGTGATTCATGATGGCTTGTGTCTTTATTTGGTTGTTTTCTGGCAGGGATGGGAGCATTCCAGTTTCTTTCATCCAAAAGTACCTTGTGCGGAAGTTGGACCTCATGAGTGATGATGAGGTATGTCCCTCATCATTTGGTTATTTATTTTTTGGATTTTTGTTAGCAATCATGTGTGATCTTAACTAATTCGATCTGGGAATGTGAAACTCATTGTGATTAGAGGTATCTTTGTTACTTGGTTGAATTTAACAAGGTCTTAGATTCACCAAACTGAAGTAGTCAAATGGGTTGTTTGTTTTCACAATGAATGTATGGGCTTCAGCATCGTCTATACCTCCAATCGCCCATTAGTAGCACGTCTTGAAAAGATCATGTCTTTACTAGGAGACACGAGTACAATAAGTGCGGATACTATAGTCATCAAATTTTCAGTTTTACACTGTGCTGACCACAACAATTTGATTGATACACAGGTTGAGATTAGATGCATGGGGCAGTCGATAGTCCCAACATTACAGCTGAATAATTTAGTTGATTTGTGGCTCCAAACAGCAAGTTCAGACAGGATACCAGCGAAGATTGGTACATCAGCAAAAGAGTTCGTGATGGTGTTGGTTTATGGTCGCAGAGTTCCAGCTTCTTGAAGCCATTCATATTTTTTTTCCCGCTTTCTCCTGCCGTTTCAACAACGACGAAGAATTGGTGTTAGCAAATGGTCCGAGAGTTCCTTCGTCTTGCAGACACTCGAGTTTCATTTTCCTGCTCTCTGTTCTTTCAATAATCTTGATTGCATTTGCACCCAACAAAGTATGGAAATATGGATTGCCTATTGAACTATCACAGAGGCGTTTAGGATAGGTTCTCAATATGTGTGTTGTGTTTACTGTGGTATTGTATGATAAATTGTACCCTATTGTACTCTCTAGCTATCATTCTATCAATCTTAGTAGTGCTACTATTTCGAGTATTTTCCCTACTTTTGATTACTTCATATTGTTGAAGGATATATAGAGCAACAGTTAATAATTTGCGCAAAACCCAAATTGAGTATTTCCATATGAAATATGATCAAAGCAAGTGTTACAAAAGCTTTTCAAACCAACACTACCCTAGTGGAGACCACTCTAGAGGTGGTACCAAAGAAGGAGGGGAGCATTGCGCCGCCGGCAGCTTCCTCTTCTTCGAGATACAAATCTTCGGTGGCTCTAAACGCCGCGTGCAGGGTAACAACCGCCGCCCCAATCAAAACGGACAGGAAAACGTTGAGCGAGACGCCGGTCATCCCCAAGCTCACCACCGTGACTATGCTGAGAACGCTCAACACCGCCCTATCCTCGAACGTCTGATTGAAGATAACCAGCGGCTCTTTGCGGAAGAAATAGAGGGAGAGCCAGGCGGCGAAGACGACTAAGAAGACTATCATCGAGACGGGATGCCAGATGAGGCTGAGGAAGAGTATGAGAAGCATTACGACGGCGTAGTTGACGCGGAAGTAGTAGAGATTCCGTCGGAGCCTCGCCGCGAGATCGGGGAGCGAGAGCGGACGAGAATACGAAGATAGGTTACCGATGAGCTGCCGCCACGGCCGCAGCGGCGCGAAGTACGACTGCGTCCTGGACTTGGTAGGGCTGAGGATTGGGGAGGCGCCGCTAGCCGGAAATGAGTGGTAACCGCTTTGCATTACAGGCAGATGAAAACTCGCTTCCGCTCGATGTAACTGAGCAACAAAAGTACCACTGGTTACGGTTGTTAAAGTCTCTGAATAAGCTGGTGGTAGGTGGATGCGAGAGAGGGAACTCAAAGAAACCAAACTAAAACAACAATATTACTTATTTTCACATTTTTTTTAATGTTCTTAAAAAAGGTAAATTATAGTCTACAGTAATATATAAACATGATTATGCAAATGTTTACCATATCCTGTGGGCACCAAAAAGATTACAATGTTATGATATCATTTTTAAAAATAATAAATAATATTTTTTCTACTGATTCAGATTCATGTGTTTGAATTGGTTTTTTAGGCAATTTCCCATGCCTATTTGAGCAAAACACAAAAGCTAATGCAAATTTTCTATTGGGCTAGTGAGCAGAAATGGGCCGAACTCGATTGACAAACCTATAAGAAGGGTCAGGCCCATTATCTATACAAGATTTTAGCCCAGCATGAGACAAGATTATATCAACAAAACAAGTGGGCCCACGGCCTAGATTTTGGGCTATTGCACGGCCCATCATAGGAGCGGCGGCGGCGAGTTCAGATCGAACGAGAGCGGTTTCTTCTCAGTTCTGAGCTGCTTTTCACGCTCACTCGTGACCACACCGACTACCGTCTCCAGTTTATATCCTGTGTACTCCGAACGCGGCGGCGTATCCTCGGCGGCGCTTGTAAGCCACGGCGGCGGGAGCCACTGCGGGACGGTTGCTGAGCTGATGAAGTCTGGAACGACGGGAGCTGCAGGCTCCGCATGCACCGGAGAGAAGCAGGATAGAGCGTCGAGGTAGTCGAAGTTAGTTTTGGCCTTGGGGCCGCGGAGACTCCTCGCCGCCTCGTCGTAGG
>CM008342.1:49239178-49250789 GCA_002525835.2 Ipomoea batatas | reverse complement strand
GTGCACCCAGACATGGGGGAATAAATAAAGGGATTTTGGGTATATTGCGATTTTAATGTGTTCATGTATGTGTATGCCAGTAAAAACACCACACCCCTCGGTGGGGGAACAACACCCTTAATTCAATCAACACAAAAAAAAACAGTACATATGAATAAGGTGTGCATAGTTGGGTGCAGGTAGGATCACAATTGTTATGTGTGTGTATGAATTTGTATACGTATATACGAAACCGGTGCAACTACATTTACAACGACGTGCACCCACACCCACATCCTTGCCCCCAATTAACAATCATTGCAGCACGACACCAATGAGATTACGAGGCACAACCCCACTCCCATATGGGACAACATTCCATATCCCAGGCACACACAGAGAACTGGGCATGGGCATGATTGCACAACAAAAAGCCAAATACCAAAAATCTATTAATAAATTGTGCGAAAACAATGAGGACCCTCAAACGATGATGTAGCCATACCAATAGTACATTATTATATCCAAAAAAAAAACACAAAGGAAAACCAAAGAACTACATACAATCTAAACCCCAACACTCCTACTCCACATCCTTATTACGTAACTCATAGTTACAGCTGTCATAGCCGTTGGCCAGTCCGCATGTAGCACATGTCCGTTCACCACGTTTCTTCATAGTCATTGCAATTTCTTGTGCTCCTTTTAGACGCTTCCCTCTACCCTTATTTCTTGCTACCACTAGGTGACGTACGGCTACGCGATCGGCTGTGACACTACCACAGAAGTTTTCAATAACTGTTTGCTAAAATGCAATTTAGAATGAAAGTATTAAAATTGGGAGAATGGTAAGAAGCAGTCTATAAAATACCTTGCACACAGAAACACTTGTGGCTGCACAGTACCAACCGAAAGACATTACTTTTTGGTTAAGACGCAATTAAATATGTAAGTATGGACAGTCAACACCCTACGTACTTACTACTAAATGGCCCAGCTCTAGTAACGACCCAACTACGTGGCAACACCATTCGAACCTCGTAGCTGGGTGGTCGCCCGGATCAGGGAGTCTAAACTAAAACACGTGGTATAATACCTTGCACACAGGAACAAACATGTCTGCACAGTAACATCCGGCTGACTTTACAGTGGTTAAAACGCAAGTAAAGATGTAAGTATTCATTTGGGAGAAACAAAGCATGTAGTTTATCTAATTACTTGCACACAGAGACCGTTCTGTAGCCCAGTACAAGCCTAAACACTATACTTTGGCTACATTGTAATTCAGTATCCAAGTATCTAAATTGGCATAAACAAAGCACACAGTTTAAATAATTTCTTGTGCAACTACTGTTAATGCAAAGTACCAAACTACTCATACAATTGGTTCCAAACAACTCATACAATTGGTTTAGAATGGGGAGAAGTATAATAAATATATAGCAAATAAAATGACACAATAAGTAGTTATTCCTTTCCCAATATAAACACAAAAAAAAAAAAAAAACTGAGCTGATAAAATAAACAATTTATATATACTAAGAGAACACCGAATCGATCGATATACAGATTGTAACAAAATGTTAAACGGATTCCAATTTTAAAAAAGGTTCACAATTGCACCTCACACACACACACTCTCCCTATCACTCCCTCTTTGTCGTTGTAAATTTATATACACGCTGCATACACTGATAGCACACACAAACCAAGGTATGTGCACAGTACTTAAACAGAGTGCAGTCTACTAATGTTTCACCCCACTGTATTGTTTGAGTCTCTAACAACCGAAGACTATAAGGTGGGAGGGATAATTAACATAAACTCAATGATACCCTATTACACACTAAATTAACCAAACACAACGTTTGAACCAGAGGGTGCACAATTACCAAGACAGACCTGCACACACGGCCACTATTTAACCCAGCCTCAGACCGCACAAATGGGAAAACGAAGAATAACAACTCACGCTCCAACAACGACCCCCACACCACCCACCACGAGTATTCATATATCAGGATCACAGTAAAAAAGATAATACCGTGTCCATCATGAGAACCAAAGTTCCAACCCATTACTTGTTACGGGGGAAATTCACTTGTCACCGGAGTGCCCATGTGCGGCGGTCTGGGATCACTGTGCAACGCCACCCAAGAGGTCGCCGTCAACCGTGATGGAATTCTTGTTTCAGGAGACTAAGAAACAAGAACTGTGGAAGACCACAAAAACTATATGATTATAGTGCGGAATACTCTCTTAGTAATTAAATTAAATTAATTACAAATTATGAAATAATAGCACAGTTACGACACTACCCTTACCTGTGGATAGGCATAAAATTTAGGAAATAAAAACAAATAAATCATGGCCACAAAATTACTTTACATCAGTGGAGCACAGATGTCCACAGGGACTCATGGGGGAGGGTGGACTCATAGGAGCAGAAGCCTATATATATATATATAGATAGAGAGAGAGAGAGAGAGAGAGAGAGAGAGAGAAATAAAAAAGAGTGTATATTACACACACAGAGAATATCTGTAGGTTCACTCACTGTCCCAATGGGGTTGCTCGACGGAGGAGTAACCGGCGGCCATTGCAGAGACTGAAGCAAAAGATTAGTACTAGTCTACTAGACTTGTTTCTGGGGAGCAACCTTAGCCTCAAAGTTCTTTGCTCCGACGAGAGCGGAGTTGGTGCCGGCGTTTGGCGTCAGAGGAGAGACCGGTTTCCACGGAGACGGTGTTGAAAGAAGTTTCCTTAAACGTCTTTTCTTGGATGTAACGGCAGAGTTGTCGTCGCCGAGAGGAGCCGAGTTACCGGCGTTGTTGGTGCCGGGATTGGGCCCCGGAGGGGAAACTGATTTCCACTTCAGAGATGATAACAAAAAATGGTTCATTGTCGTCACGAGGGACTGATCAACTGGGTTCGCGAGGTTTAATGGCGAGCAGAAGAAGTACTGTACATAAACAAAAGCTAAAACAATACGTACTAAGTTGACGTGTCATTGTCTCTTCGATCTGGTGGTTTCTAATGAACAATAATAAAGAGGTTTGAGGATTCAGAGGTAGGTGATGATGAATAAAAATGCAAAGAGCGAGGATGCGATTATATATAAGGTTTAGCTTGATTGGAATAGATAGTTGGGTGGTTGACCGTTTGAACGTGAATAGGTCATCAACTCCGAAACTCGTTAAGGAAGAAGAGTTACAGTAGTACGTACGAAACAAAAGAAGTGTTGAATCACTGGTTGGCACTAATTGGGCCCACAGGACTTGCTCAAAATACTGTTCTCCAATGAGAACAAAAAGAATCAGCAAAACGTCTATAGTTCACCACGTATCCATGTACAATGGATAGAAATTACCATGCCCGGAAACATCAATTACTACTTAGGTGGTAAATTACTAAATTGTATATAAGGACATAGAATGGAGATTTTGCACTCGTAATATCGAAATTATACTTATAATGAGCTCATTGTAAGCAATTAGCACTAGTAGATGTTCTCACCTAAGAGGTTTTTAAGTTATTCTTGTAGAGTTGTAACGAGAGCTAGCGGAGTTGGTTCCGGGATTGGGTGTCGGCGGGGAGACTGATTTCCACAGAGACGAGGACGAAAGAAGTTTCCTTGAGCGTCCATTCTTGGATGTTACTGCAAAGTTCTTGTTGCCCAGAGTCGCCGAGTTAACTGCATTGTTGGTGCCGGGATTTGAGCCCGGAGGGGAAACCAGTTTCCAGTTCATAGATGATAACAAAACACGTTTGTTTTCCATCCACGCTCGTTCGCCGCCGTCACGAGAAACCAATCTACTGGCTTCAAGAGGTCTGACGACGAGCAGAAGTACAAAAACATAAACAAAAGCTAAAACAATAAGACTAGGTTGATGTGCCATTGTCTCTTAGATCTTGTGTGCTGGATGGTTATAAAGAACAAACAATAATAATAAACAAGTTTGAGGATTGTAGGTGATGATGAACAAATTAAACTGCGAAAAGCTAAGGAGGCGCTTATATATGCGGTCCAAATCAGATAACAGAGTGGTTGACCGTTTGAGCTTGAAGAGGTCATCATCTTCGGTACTCGTTAAGGTAGAAGGGAGTTAAGGTACGTACAAAACAAAAAATTGAAAAAGTGTTGAATCCTTCTGAATTGAAACGGGTCGGGTCCACACTATATAGCTTTGTCCAATGAGAACAAAAAGAATCAGCTCCACATATCCAAGTGGACCAAGTACCCACTGCGTCTAAAAACAATAATTGTTACACCATTGAACAAGGTCCATTTTTATCATCCACTATGATTCAAAAATTATGTGTTTACAGTTGATACATTTTATAATTGTAATTGATTTCTTATGCTCTTATAAATAAATTGAACGCACATAATATGTTAACAACAGATACATAAAAGGATTACTATAGATACATAAATTGTTAACTACAAGTACTGATTTAATTGATGAGATACGAATCCTCCTTGCGAGTCTTCACGAGGCGAAGTTTTCGTTTGTGAAGCGAAATGCTAATAAACCGGCTCATTGTTTAGCTAGCCAAGCTTCTTGTAATGAGGGGGATTAGTTACTTGAGTATTTTGATTTCATTCCACGTTCTATTTCTTCATGTATTCGTGACGATGGTTTTAAGTAATATATTTGGTTTCGCTGTTTTTCAAAAAAAAAAAAAACTACAAGTACTGAATATATTTTTAAAATATTATGTTTCTGCAGTTAATATATTTTGTACATGCAGTTATTTGCCCCCAGAAAGGCCCTTTAATTTGGGCAGTGGTTGCGATATTTTATGTAAATAAAAATATTTTCAGCAAATAAAAATTATCACCATAGCATGAATAATGACAACCTTCAAGTGGAAAACGATAGCCAGCTCGTTGTTAATGGCATTCTTCGTGATCATGACTCAGTTTCATCTCTTTAGCTTATTTTTTATGACATTATTGAATTAGCTTCTAAGTTATGTTAACTTTAAGCATTTTGTTTGCAAAACAATCTACAAATAGGGTTGTCCACTGTCTTGCTAGGGAAGCCTTATCTATGCCTAATGGTACGACTGTTTTATTGTTCCTTTCCCCACCAGTTGTTCACGTTTTGAGCTTGATCTTAATTAATGAATCTATCGTCTTTAACTTTCAAAAAAATAAGAGATTTTTTATTTCAATGTAAATGTTATTGTCCTTTTTTCTTTTTGTTCGTATGAATCAAACCCACCATTCTATGAGAAGTTTTAAATGGCTCTTCTCATATGTTAGATTAATGCCTTGAGAACACTATTTGACCATTTTCTTGTGGCAAAAAAGTCTAAATTTACTTAATGTTAATTTTATATGTGGCAATATTTTTTTATATTTAGTAATTACTTAAATGAATCCATAATTTGCATACTATATGTTTATTTGTGGAGAGTTTTAATTAGGAAATCTATAACTTTTTTTTAGCCCTTTTGTAATGGTTCAATCAAAGATTCATGATGTAGCAAATGGGGAGTATACCGGTATTTTGTCATCCTCAATAATTTACGGGTTATACCACTGAATATGTAATTTGTCCTTTTACTTCACTTTTGTAGCTCTCTAATTTGTGTTGTAACGATCACCTTAGCTTCACATATTATGGTGCCCGCCAGCCCATTGATTTACATTTTATTCAAAATGCATCAAAAATCCTTCACTTAATTAACATCTTTTCATTTAACAATTTATGCACCTAAATAGGTAAGTAAAGACATTAAGACACATTATGGTCACTTATCAATCTAGCATCATCTTGACACATATGAATATATAACTATTCAAGTTGGATAGGATGCATACATATTCATTGATAGAAAAAGCATATATACCAAATAGATTAGCTAATTGTACTATGCTTTGTATATTGTATTTGTTTATATTTCTTTAACGTTTGTAATTTGCCTCACACTATAAAAAATTTAACTATACATAGAGAGATAATAATTTTTTGCCCTGTTCTTCCATGCAACAAAGATGGCTTGAAGAAGCATACGCAAAACACCATAGATTAGACACTACAAAGTGGAATTATACACACTATATTGATATACAAGAGATTGTACAATATTTAACGACTGAAATTTCCTTGAACATCCATTCATGGATATGATGTAACTGCAAAGTTCTTGTTGCCGAGAGTCGCTGAGTTAACGGCTTTGTTCGTGCCCGGGTTGGGGCCCGGAGGGGAAACCAGTTTCCACTTCAGAGATGATAACAAAAGATGTTTCTTTCTCGTCCCCGCTTGTTCGCCGTAGTCACGAGGAACCAATCTACTGGCTTCAAGAGGTTTGACAGTGGTGAGTAGAAGAAGTACAGAAACAAAAACTAAAACAATAAAACTAGGTTGATGTGTCATTGTCTCTTAAATCTTGTCTGTTGTATGATTTTAAAGAACTAACAATAATAAAGAATTTTAGGATGATAGATGAGAGTTGAGAATTGAGAGGTAGGTGATGATGAACAAATCGAACTGCGAAAAGGAGGCGCTTATATATGCGGTCCAAACCAGATAGCAGGGTGGTTGACCGTTTGAACTTGAAGTGGTCATCATCTTCGATACTCGTTAAGGTGGAAGGGAATTACGGTACGTACAAAAAAAAAAAAAAAAAACTACAAAACTGAGCAAGTGTTGAATCATTCTCCGAATTGAAATGGGCTGGGCCCACACTATTCGCTCAATATAGTTTTGTCCAATGAGAACAAAAAGAATATGCAAAACGTCTCCAGCCATGGACTCGGCCGGTACACCTTGCAAGGTAGATTTCAATATACAAAATTACAAAACTCAATATTCACAATTTTAAACTCTATATTATATTCATATTTTTTAATTTAAAAATGATTAAAATAATTTTTAAAATAAAAATTAAATAAACTAGGCGGTCATCGGTGACTTGGCCGAAAATTTTGCTTGAAAATTTAATGGTACGACCAAATGTGATATAAATTGAATAGTCATACACTTAATTTGATAAGAGTTTATTACTGAAATGGTCCCTTGACTATTGCGAAATTACCAATTTGGTCCTCAATAATTTTTCGTGCCCAGTTAAGTCACTTGACTTTGAAAATTTTAACCAATTTGGTCCTCCGTTTATTTTGCCGTTAAAACTGGGACCAAATTGATAATTTTGCTATAGTCAATGGACCAAATTGTTAGTTAATTTTTCACTAAAATGGTCCCTTAACTATAGCAAAATTACCAATTTGGTCCTGATTTTAACGACAAAATAAATGAAGGACCAAATTCGTTAAAATTTTAAAAGTCGAGGGACCATTTTAGTAATAAACTCATTTGAAAATATTAATAGTCAAAGACCAAATGTGATACAAATTAAATAGTCATGCACCTAATTTAAAAATTTTAATAGTCAAAGATCAAAATTAATACATGTATTATAGTCGAAACTCGAAAGACTAAAATTTATATATTTTTTAAACTATAAGCTCTGCCCTATAGAGTCGTCCTAATTCAATGATTTACCAAAATTCTAACAAAAACGCAAGGAATTGATTCAATTGAACATGTAATTAAATTATTGTAAAAGTTTCAAATTTTAAGCATAATAAATACTATATTTAGATTCGTTAATTGAAAAATTTTTATTTAAAGTCCCTAAATTGGTAAAATATTGCAATTAAGGTCTATTATTACTTAATTAGTTAGCAGGTTAGCGCTTGTATGCGGCACTAAGCAGGCTAACACGTAATATTTTATGCTTTATGTAGATTTTATGTGTATAATTATTTTTTTATTTTAAATTTTTATAAAAAATTATTTTTAAGATTTTTTTTATTATTTTATATTTAGAGTAACCATCGACCATCATGTCGACAGTCGGTGGCTATTTCCATTGATGGATAGTAAGTCCGCAATGCTCGCCTTTGTTCCTCTCAGATGGAGGCCAGGTAGGCACGTACAACGACCACTTCTATTAGATCTGTACATCTGTCATGTTACATTGTCTAGATCTGGACAATCATGGGTGTATAGTCCGTTAACGAATAGCCACATTAGTTGTTTGTCAACGAAAATAGTTGATGGTTGATAGTTGTTTTTAAAAATTATAAGTTTTTTTTAAAAATAAATTTAAAATAAAAATAAATTTTAAAAAATAAAAATATAATAATTATAAACATACATAGAATTCACATATATATAAGCATAAAATGCCACGTGTTAGCCTAATTAGTGTAAACTCAATACTAACATGTTGAATAAGTAATAATAGAAGTCTAATTGCACTATATTGCCAGTTTATCAGAATTCATTTGAGTTTTTTTTTTTTTTTTTCAATTAAGAGGTTCAATAATCGTACTATTGTACTATTGTCAGTTTATGAGACTTCATTCAATGTTTTCTTTTCCCAATTAAAAGGTTCAATTGTACATAGATTTAGGGCTTCAATTTGACTCTTTTTTGTAAATTATTTTAATGTCATGATCCTCGCTTAGCTCATTACACTTAATTATACTAGTTTATTTTTATCTAATTTTACAGATGAATTGTGCATAAAAATAAGCATATTAATTAATTAAATAGACTGAATTTTTTGTGATCATAGTGAGAATGGCCGGGGTTTCCATTTTTTGAGACACCTTCTCGTGAATTCAGATCATCACTCTTTGTTGATGGGTGTTGAGTACACTAATCAAACAATTTATTTCTGTGAAAAATTTGGATTCAAAAATAAAAAATTAAAACAATGAATGAATGAAAGATAATTATACAATTAATCTAGCTAGTAATTAATCAGTATGTGAGTATTAGATCATCAAACGAGAGATTATTATTCTATTGAATATTGATGAGCAGACATTTGTGCAGCTGCGTAGTTCTGTTCCTTCACTGTCCCGATTGAGTTGTGGCCGGGGTTGCTCGACGGCGGAGTAACCGGCCGCCATTTCAGGGAACGAAGCAACCCAGCAGCAAAGTTCTTAGCTCCGGCGATGGCGGAGTTGGTGCCGGGGTTCGGCGTCGGAGGGGTCAACGGCTTCCATAGAGACGGTAACAAAACATGTTTCCTTAAACTTCCCGCCGTCGACATAGCTGCAAAGTTTTTCCCACCGAGAGTAGCGGAGTTAACGGCGCCGTTAGTGCCCGGATTTCCGCCCGGAGGTGAAACCGGCTTCCACTGCAGAGATGGCAACAAAAGATGGTTTTTGTGCATCCACACCGGTTCACCATCGTCACGGGGAACCGCCCTACAGGCTTCGTGAGGTTTAATGGTGAGTAGAAGAAGGACAGAAACAAAAGCTAAAAGAGTACTAGGTTGAGGTGTCATTGTCTCTTCGATCTTGTCTGTTGGATGGTTATAAGGAATTATGACAAAGAATGTTTAGGATGATTGATTAGAGGGTTGAGATGAAGGTGGTGATGATAAAATGGGGAGAGGAGGCTTATATATAAGCAGCTTCAAACAACGAACAGAAGCAGATAGGTTGACGTTCTGCAGTTTGAATTGACCGGGAATATTATTACGTTTAATAAGAACTTGAATAAGTCATCAACTCGGAATAGAAGTTTTACCGTATGGAACAAACCTAAAAATGGTGTTGAATAATCTGTGACTGGTTCGCCCAAACAATTTGCCCAAAATAGTATTGGGGAGTGGCAACTTTGATTTAGGGGAAAGTCAATTCAACGGGTGTTATTCGATGTTGTACTCTGATTCTAGTTAATAAAAGACTATAAGTGTTTACCAAGTCTTATATCGAAAAATAAGAGATCCATAACATGAGTTTATAATAAGAGCATAAGGGCAAATTGTATCGCGGACCACGGTGCACATAGCAATGTGCACCACGTGAGTAAACGACGTCGTTTTGAGCATGGTAAACTAACCGTCCGTTTTTTTGGAAATCACGTTTTCCGTTTCGGTCGGTCTCTGTATTTATGTTAATATTCTGTGTATTCTAGGTAATCGTTCTGTGTATTCTAGGCAATCATTATGTGTATTCTAGGCAACCGTTATGTGGCATGTATTCATGTTAGTAACACATGTTGTGATGTGTTTGTGCATTCGAATGTTTAGGAGGATGAGTTCTGTGTATTTTGTGTCAATATTCTGTGTATTCATGTTATTAACACAGGTTGTGATCTGTTTGTGCATTCGAATGTTAGGAGGATGAGTTCTGTGTATTTTGTGTCAATATTATGTGTATTCTGGGCAAACATTTTGTGTATTCTAGGCAAACGTTTTGTGTATTCTAGATAATGATTATGTATATTATAGATAATAAATTCCCTGGAGTCATTCGTGTCCTCGTCCACTAACATCGAAACGACGTCGTTTCGGACAGGGTCTACAGTGCTATGTGCACCGTGGTCCACGATATAACGATTGGAGCATGAGTTAGACTAACTAATTGATTCATTTCAATGTTTTAATGTGATTTGGCCCATGACTATAATAGCCCAGTTGAAAATAACACAGACACACACACACACACATATATATATATAGTCATAATCAGGTGTGATCGCACCTTAACGTGCGGTCAGTGCGGCAACACCACTCAATGTTAGAAAATGCATCACAAATATATGCACCTTTAGGATGCATATATGCACAATTAAGTGATATATATTTATATACATAGTGGTGTATTCCGCACCGATCGCACGAGAAGGCGCGACCACATTTGAATAGAAATCACACATCTTATTATTATTTTTTTTTATAATACTACTTATTTAACCACACATCTTACTTTTTATCAATGATTCTTACATTTTGAATGATCATTTCATATTGAAAAGTCTCAAGTGATTTCTTATAAATTTAATTATATAGTTAGCCTAAAGTATATTTATTATATTATATAAAATATATATTGTATACACTTTATAAATTAATAAGGAGTTGAATCAATATAATATACATTTATATATGTAGTTCTATACAAATAATTTTTTCTAAAAAACACATCTGTTATTTAAACTCTGCTTATAACGAGCTGTAAATTACACAAGAGTCAACAAACTACATAAGAGGGGTAAATTGTATTATTAGGAAGAATTTTTGAATATATATGATAGCCTACAGACTATAACTTCTAGTGTATACCATATCTAAAGAATAAAACATGTATTTTTATACATTATTCCAAAATACAAATCCCATTATCGATTCAATTTAATTTTTTAATGACTATGCTATTGATCGAGTATGTACTGATAAAACAATTGATTTCAATGAAAATTATGGCTTTGAGAAAAGCTATATAGAATGAAGAATAAAACATTATGTGTGCAACTCTACAATCTAGTAATCACCACGTTAGCATTTCGATATAATATTAACTATTAGCTACCCATTTTTCCACCCGCATAGTTCTGTTCCCTAACTGTGCCAATGGAGTTAGTTGTGGGTGGGGTTGGTTGACGGAGGAGAAACCGGCCGCCATTGCAGAGAAGGAAGGAGAAGATTACTTAACGCCTTTATCGAGAGCAACCCAGCAGCAAAGTTCATTGCTCCGACGAGAGCGGAGTTGGTGCCGGCGTTTGGCGTCGGAGGAGAGACCGGTTTCCACGGAGATGGTGACGAAAGAAGTTTCCTTGAACCTCCGTTCTTAGATGTAACTGCAAAGTTCTTG
>CM008342.1:49222007-49233918 GCA_002525835.2 Ipomoea batatas | reverse complement strand
TTTGTAATTAATATAAAAAAACGTTATAATCCCCAAAAAGGTATATCTTTGATTTCAGACAAAAATTTATTGGAATATTTCATATTCTTTCCTTGTTTATCATTTTTTTTTATCATACAATGACGAAGTATTACGCGGAAATATCTGACTGAGTGTAATTAATTTATATCTCAATGACATTTTTATTTACTATTTTATCATATTATGAAAATATATATGGTTAGTCAATAAAATCAATAATTTTTATTAATATAATTATGAGTTTGGTTTTACAAAAATGCCCTCCAATATTTTGGGGGGAAAACTCTTGCTAGGCACTTTTGTTATTATATATATATATATATAGATTCCAAAATACAAATCCCATTATCCATTCAATTTAATTTTTTAATGACTATGCTATTGATCGAGTATGTACTGATAAAACAATTGATTTCAATGAAAATTATGGCTTTGAGAAAAGCTATATAGAATGAAGAATAAAACATTATGTGTGCAACTCTACAATCCAGTAATCACTACGTTAGCCATTTTTCCACCCGCATAGTTCTGTTCACTAACTGTGCCAATGGAGTTAGTTGTGGGCGGGGTTGGTTGACGGAGGAGAAACCGGCCGCCATTGCAGAGAAGGAAGGAGAAGATTACTTAACGCCTTTATCGGGTGCAACCCCGCCGCAAAGTTCATTGCTCCGACGAGAGCGGAGTTGGTGCCGGCGTTTGGCGTGGGAGGAGAGACCGGTTTCCATGGGGATGGTGACGAAAGAAGGTTCCTTGAACCTCCGTTCTTAGATGTAACTTCAAAGCTCTTGTCGTCGAGAGTTGCCGAGTTCACGACATTGTTGGTGCCGGGATTGGGGCCCGGAGGAGGAACCAATCTACTCGCTTCAAGAGGTTTGATGGTGAGCAGAAGAAGTACGACAGAAATAAAAGCTAAAACAGTACTAGGTTGACGTGTCATTGTCTCTTAGATCTTGTCTGATGGTTTTTAAGGTAGAACGTACGACAAAATTAAAGAATTTTAGGATGATAGATGAGAGGATTGAGAGGTTGGTGACGATGAATAAAACTGCAAAGAGGAGGCGCTTATATATGTATGTGCAGTGCTCAAAACCAGATAGCTGAGTGGTTGACCGTTTGAACTTGAACCGGTCGGTCATCATGTCCGAAACTCGTTAAGGTAGAAGTGTTACGGTATGTAGAAAACAAGAAAATTGGGAAAAATAAAGTGTTGAATCACTCAGAATTGAATCTGGTTGGGCCCACACAATTCGCCCAAAATAGCATTGTCCAATGAGAACAAAGAGAATCAAAACGACTACACTTCACCGCATATCCAACTACACACCCCATCATTTAACATAATAATACCTCTTTAACCACAACAAATTGATTTTCATTTTAGGATTTACCTTCTCTAATCGTCTTCTTCAGACATAAATGATACGGAGTACAAAATTTTTAAGTTTATGGTCAAACTTTCAACAAAGCCAACATATGAACTTCAATTATTTTAAATATTTTTTATTAGCCAAGTAGTTTGTAACCTAATGCCACCTCTGTGGTTCTCCTAAATGAGATGTTACAGGTTTGAACCTCACTGAACATATACGTGAAATATTTATGAAATGATTGAATTTTCAAGACGAAACGTGTCCGAAACAAGTAAATGCTCCCGTCATGGTGTTTTTATGCAATATATAGATTACCTTATCTACAAGAACATTATAAATTGCACATTTTTTGTCAATTTTTTTCAAGTGTCAAACTCGTGATACAAATTGAATTTAAATTAATTTTTACAATTGTATCGTAGGTAATTAATTGGTTTGGATGGCATATATAAAAATTGAATAGTAAATGAAAACAAAAATTGTGAGCTACAAAATTATAGAGTAAATACCCAAAATGGTCCCTCGACTATAGCATAATTCACAAATTGGTCCTCAACTATTGATTGAACACAATTAAATCCTCAACTATTCAATTTTTACCTAATTTGGTCCTCCGTCAATTCATCCGTCTAAAACTTGTTAACTCTAAGGTCATATGCGTAATTTCATCAAATTAAGACCTGATACGTCATCTTTCTATTGTTTATTATCTCCCTTTGCATTTTTGAATCCATTGTCGCCAGGGAGAATAGTGGTCGCCTGGTCGGTTTCAGACCCGGAATGTAGTTGGGTATGACGAAAATGGACTCAAAAATGCAAAGGGAGAATAATAAACAATAGAAAGATGACGTATCAGGTTTTAATTTGATGAAATTACGCATATGACCTTAGAGTTAACAGGTTTTGGACGGATGAATTGACGGAGGACCAAATTAGGTAAAAATTGAATAGTTGGGGATTTAATTGTGTTCAATCAATAGTCGAGGACCAATTTGTGAATTATGCTATAGTCGAGGGACCATTTTGGGTATTTACTCAAAATTATATATAGAAAAAATTGTAATTTATGCCCCTTCATAATATGTCAATTATCAATATTGCTCCTGAATTATTAGTGGTGTAAATATTGCCGCTCAATTTTTAAAATGATACATATATTGCTCCTCCCAAGTGTAAATATTGTCGCTCAATTTTCAAAATGATACATATATTGTCCATCACATACGGTACGAGAGGGACAATATATGTACCGCTTTGAAAATTGAGTGCAACATTTACACCACTAATAATTCATGGGTGACATTGATAATTGACATATTATGGAGGGGCATAAATTACAATTTTCCATTATATATATGTAACAAGCATTATAATATTATTTTTCTTTTATCATGATTTTATGATTTGTTTTTTAATAAAATATTGTTTAAAGATGTCTTTTTTATATGCCACGCACTGAGCTTCAACGTCGTCGTCCCGTGTTTGTTGAACTTTAGGGGACAAGAATGCTGACGATGACTCGATCCTGAGGCCTTGAGGACTAATTGACTCATGAGCCTATATGTACGTTTAATTAATTTATTATAATATTTAGTTGTTCTAATTCAATGATTTAATTACTCATATTCAAGCAAACACGCAAGGAATTGAACAAGTAATTAAATTATTGTAAAATTCAAATTGACCAATTAAGCTTCACAAATAGTAAACTGAGGTTCCTTAATTGAAAAAAGTTTAATAAAACTCTCTAAATATGTAAACCAGTACAATTAAGGTCCGTGATTCCTTATCAGTAGTTTATTGCTGGTGCGACACTAATAAGTAGGCTAACACGTTGAATTTTATGTTTATGTGGATCCTATATGTATAATTATTTTTATTTAATTTTTTTAAATAAATATTTTTATTTTTAGATTTTTATTTTGATTTTTTTTAAAAAAAATTTTGAGTAACCATTGACCATCATGTTGATGGCATGTGGCTATTTTTGTTGACGGATAGCCAGTTTGCAATGGTCGCTTTTGTTCCTCTGTTCAATTTGACTCATCACTCTGTTCAAGCTTCTCAAATTCTGGAAAATTTTTGGAAGGCTATAACAACGACTTTATTCATTTATTTAGGGTTTAGGTTTTTGATTTAGGGGGTTTAGGTTTTAGGTTTAGAGTTTGGGGTTATTATTTAAGTCTTAGGGTTATGATTTAGGGCTTAGGTTTAGGGTTTAAGGTAATGATTTAGAGTTTAGGGTTTAGGTTTATGATTTAGGGTTATGATTTAAGGGGTTCAGGGTTTAGGGTTATGATTTAGGGTTTAGGTTTTTGATTTAGGGGGTTTAGGTTTTAGGTTTAGAGTTTTTTTTTTAAACAAAATAAAATTTATTAATAAACAAAAATAAATGTCTTACAAGAAATGGTCCAAAAGTGACCATTAAATCAAATAGGGCCATAAGAAATGGCTCAACCTAAACTAAAGAAATAATAAATTAAAGAATGGGCCCAAGCCCGAAAATAGTAGCCCAGGTCTAAAAAATGAAAACTTAAAAATAATTGCTCAAGCTCATTATAGCCCAAACATAAATAAAGAAATAATGAAATAATGAAATGAATAAATGCCATAAGCTATTCAAGTACGTTGTCAAAATTTCGGCAACATAACGGCTATTTTAGGGACTATCAAGGAGACAGAAACACTAACAGCTGCCAAACACACCAAAAGCAGAACAAAGTACTAAACCAAGCAACCTGCGTATCAACTAAGCACCATGCGCCGTCCTGCCGCATCCGGCAACATAACACCTGTTTCAAACAGTTGTAATGCATACCAAGCACAGCACAAGGCACCCAGGCCCACCAATCCCATAGGCACACAGGCCACTCATAAAACAAGATGAAATCATAACAAATAACCAGAAAAGTCCATAAACTAAAAGTGGCACGTAGGCCTAAAAAATACATCGGCACGCAGGCCGCAAACGGTAAAAACCAGATAGCAGTTCAGAACCAGAAACCCCAACGAGATTAGCTACTATGGGCCAACAGCAAGCCTAGACTAACCGCCAACAGATTTAAACAATTCCTAC
Organism: Ipomoea batatas; assembly: GCA_002525835.2. Classification (NCBI taxonomy): domain Eukaryota; kingdom Viridiplantae; phylum Streptophyta; class Magnoliopsida; order Solanales; family Convolvulaceae; genus Ipomoea; species Ipomoea batatas. The sequence goes on along the minus strand of CM008342.1, from coordinate 49,229,451 downwards.
CCGGCCACCGTTTAGCCCGGGTCAGGGTGCAACTTTTTACCGCAAGCACCGACGTTGAAGCATGGTCTATTCAAAGAAAAGCCCACAAGGGCGAAACCAATATAGCTCGTAGACCAAACACACCTCAGAAGGCCAAAGGAAAATGAAGAGGCATACAATGAACAAGAAGAATGCACACCTCGAATAAAATAAAATAAACTAGCAAGCAGAAAACAAAGACTTATTGAATGAATGAATAACAAATATTGTTCAGAACGAGACACGAAAGAAAAGTAAACACCCCAAGCATAGCCAACCCCACCCAGAACCCGAAAGTGGTTCAGCTACTATTGGCCAGCAGCAAGCCTGACTAGGTCAACGGATTTGAAAAATCCTGCCCAACCACCGTTCAGCTCAGACTAGGGTGTCTCTTCTACCGCTGACATCTGCGTTGTTGAGGCTAAACTTAGCATAAAGCCAAGCCAACATCGCATCCAAACCAAGCACAGCAGAACCAACTTTCTTTCACAATCTTTTTCTTTTTTAACTTTTCATCATTTTCTCTTTTTTCTTTTTCTTTTTTCTCATTTTTTGTCTTTTTCACTTTTTCTCTTTTTTCTCATTTTTCTTTATTTATTATTATTTTTTTTAAAAGCATCTCATGCATTTATCAAAATCAGATCAAGGTGGATCATAATCCTCAAAGAAAACAGAGGGGACATCATCATGAATAATCAATGAACGCACCCTCGGAGGTAGGTCAGACAGACTATGAAACCTGAACTCCCCATCTTTACCCCCAACCCAATCTGCTAAGGCAGTCACAGGCATGGTTGCAGTAGGCGCTAGGCGCTAGTCGGGCGGTAGACTAGCGCCTAGCGCCTAAGCGGTCTAGGCGGCGCCTAGGCGGTACCTAGGCGGTTCTAGGCGGTGACCTATAAAAACAAAAAATTAATTCATGTGTGTGGGTGTATGTCATATATTATATTATATATTACATATATATATCTCTTCCTTCTCTTACTTGTATAAATAAATAAATTTAAATAAATATAAATATAATAATAAAATTAATAATGCCGACTCGCTCGAGTTAACTCGGCCAAATTCGGCCTAATCGGCCGAGTTAGGCGCTAGGCGGCATCCGCCTAAGGATCAATTCGCCACGGTCTAGGAGCGCCTAGCGCCTAGCGCCTAGGCAGATATTTTTGCAACAGTGGTCACAGAGGCACAGGAACAAAGAAAACGGAGACGTGACACATCAGAATCCAAGGATCAAGGAATGGGAATAGAGGTATCAACATATCCTTTAAGCTCAGACATCACAGACTCTAAGACCAAAGATGTAATCCCTGGGCTAAACATCATTCAAGACAGCGGAACAGTACCCAGAAAATATCCCGAAACCCATCAACTGCTGACATGGCCAAGCCATAGCAAAACCCACCCCCCGGTTACGCACCAAGGCAGCAGTCCCACCCAAAGACTCAGAGTACGACATATTGATCTTTAGAGAACCATCAGGCGGAGAATCCCATCTAATAGCACGAACTATGCGTCGAGGCACGTGAGAGTCCATGTAGGACAAAATGACAGACCAGTTCTTCGGCAAAATGTGCTCCCTTGGCCAACGCCTAAAGAGGCACTCGGCCATCCCCTTTGCCACACCATACACCACCCGTGGCACACTGGGCAATCCCCTACCATGCATGCATGCATTTCTGTGTTTCCACAACTCCCAAATGATGAGATAAGGTAACGTACAAAAAACAAAGGAAACAAGACGATTACGAGCAACCACCCGCCTCCACCCTGCCAACAAGGTCCGGAGACCATGATGACTGAAGTGAAAGCCCAGTGACCGCATAAAAAATCGCCACACAGCCTTTGTTGTATCCCCTGTATAGAAAATGTGATCAATAGTTGTCCTAACAGGGGATTGTCAACACCAGCACCCAGAAACTATAACGTGTCCAAACTTGGCCATAGCATCGTCAGTGGGCAAACGCCTACGGAGCACCCGCCAGGCCAAGAAAGACACTTTAAATGGCAGATGCTTGTGCCAGCAATTACTCAAAAGAGGATCAGAATTCACGGGTTCAGTCCGTAACAGAAATTTTGCAGAGGAGAAAGAAAACTTACCATCTGAAGCTACCCGCCAAATGGGCATATCAACAGTCATATGACCTAAGCGGGATGTGTCCGCCTCCAAACCCACTGGCAGAAGGTCATCATAGGCGGACAAATCCAATTCCCCATCTTGAATAAAGTCGGACAGTAAATCACCAGAGTACTCAATGCCAGGGAAGTAGTAAAGGCTCCCTAGCGGGCCAAGTCCTGACCAGTTGTCCCACTAGAGATTAACATCTCCATGAGTCAGCCGCCAACCCAAGACCACCTCCACCTCATCCCTAACGCTAATCATGTGTTTCCAAGTATGCAAATCTGAGGACTGCAAAAGCTTTGCCACGGGTGAACACGACTGCAGTACTTAGCTCTCATGAAATTTCCCCACAGAGAATACACTGTGCGAAAATTCTACCACAGCTTTGAACTATATACTCGTACCATCAGGTCTAGATCAAGGAACCCCACACCACCCTCCTTTTTGGGAAGGGCTAGCGTTTTCCATGACGCCCAATTGTAACGAGAATCCCCTGCTTGCCTCCAAAAGAAGCCTGCAAAACATCGTTCAAGGTCCCGGATAACCTGTTTAGGATGAGCACAAGCTGCAAAAAGATATAAGGGAATAGCCTGCAAAACATAAGAGATTAATACCGCCTTCCTACCTTTAGATAACAACCTACGTTGCCACCCAAGGCACTTAGCCTTCACCTTGTCCACCACAGATGAGAAATAAACACACTTTTTCCGACCAACATAAATAGGGCACCCAAGATATGTAAACGGGAAAGGCTTATGAATGCACCTAGTCACATCTCTAATCCTACGAATAACATTGCTTGAGGTACGCGGATGCATATAAAAACCACTCTTAGGGAAGCTAACCATCTGACCAGAAATGTCCTCATACTCTTTTAATGCCCTAATCACCCTGCAGATAGCCCCCTGCCTACCAGTACTAAAAATAATAACATCATCCGCATAAGTGATGAATATGAGGAGTACTAGTAGGCTGCGGGAATCTAGGGATACTCTCGTCCAAATGGACTCGAGCAATGAATATGGACAGAACTTCTACAGCAATGATAAAAAGACTAGGGGAAAGAGGGTCTCCCTGCCTCAGACCACGAGACGAGGTAAAGAAACCCTCTTTGACCCCATTTACAATAACAGAATACTAGACATTAGAAATAGCACGATAGACCAGCTCAATCCAGACCTCACAAAAACCCATCCTACGCATCACAGAGACAAGAAAAAACCAAGAAACCCGGTCATAGGCCTTAGCCATGTCCAGCTTCAGCACTGTATCCTGATTTCCTAGCTTTATACCATGACACATCTCAGAAGTAAGTAAAATATTATCAGTGATACACCGCCCAGAGACAAAACCACTCTGGTGAGGAGACAATAACCTGAGGAGGACAGAAGCTAATCTGACAACCATTAACTTAGTAACAATCTTACTCCTAAAATTGCACAAGCTAATGGGCCTATAATCAACAAATGTCTCCAGATTGGCCTTTTTAGGCAATAAGACAATGGAGGTGTCGGTAATAGACCCGGTGAACTCCCTACAAAGAAGGTTTAGTGTTTGGGGTTATTATTTAGGGGTTAGGGTTTAGGTTTAGGGTTTTTTTTTAAAGAAACCTTTGGACTTTATCTCATCACAAACGGAGGCAAAGCCTTACAAACATGGTCCAAAAGTGACCAAACACAACATATGAGGCCAAAGCCTTACAATTCCTTACTTGTTCACATAGTCCTCACATCATACCTCATACAAGCCCAAGTAAGGGTAAAAAGCAAAGTGGTATTGATACTTAAGTCAAGCCTTACTTAATCCTTCAGCACCACTCCATTAGTTTCATGCCCTTTGTTTCATAATTCCACATGGACATCCGTTCCCCATACAAGCCTACTTCATAAATTCATGCATTCACATTAATCCAAGACCCAAACCCAAGTTAAAAATGAGAATAAAGCTCATGACTCCAAAACTCATCCAAAATGAAACTCCCACCCGCCTATGTCCTCACCCTAGAGATGTGACCCAATTCCCCTATACAGAGCTCTGTATGTTAGCCAAAGAAATCTTTTAAGATCACACCAAAAGCAATGAGACCCACCCTAGCGCCACAAGATGCTCAGCCTCATACGGATCTCCGTATTTTGAAAAGGTGAGCATTCAATCCTCGTGACACTAGCAATGGTAACACAGGGGCCCACCCTTAGACTTTCAACCAATCATATCTCGTACAGAGCTCTGTAGTTTACCGAGACAGATTTATGTGGTTCTCAATCTAAGCAATGAGAGGTACAAGTCAAGCAGCATCCAATCCTTCCTTCAACCCCAATCATCATATTTCAAGCAGATTCCATCCCCTTCTTTGTTTCATATTTTTTCTTTTTCTTTTTCCTCTTTTTCATTCTGTGTTGTTTGTTTTTTCATTTCCATTTTCTTTTATTCTCCTGTTTTTCTTTTCTCATTCCACCAGCCATTTCCACCATTCCATCTGCTTAAATGGTCAAAGCCCCACCCCTACAATCCAGATTGTGTATGTAGCCTAGCTGCATTCTCATTCTAAAATTGGGATGGGGTCTAAAATTAATCACACAAGCATGCACTCCCAGCCCCCCATGGTCAGCACACAGGACATGAAACAAATGAAGAGATGATTAAGCAAAGAGTAGCACTCACTACCATATCATTCTCATTTTGGTTCCTGCCCTTACCACTGCTTGCTGCTGCAAATGAGAGCCTATGCTGTCTAAACTCCATGCCTGTAACCAGCTATGTGACCTCATTCAAGCTGCAAAGCCAGGCAACCATCACTAATCAGTCACATCCCTCTTCATCCAGTGCATCAAGTGAGCAGCATCACCCTAACACTGCATATGATGCTCTATGTTGTCTGCTATATGCATGTGACCTTATTCAGGCTGCTGCTGTTGGCCTTCATTATTCAGTCACACCCATGAACCTTCAGTGCCTCAGATGAGCAGCTCATCACCCTCCTCAGCAAGATTCACTTAGTGCTCATCTGCAATCCCATGACATGTAAAGCCTAAGACATGGCATCTGTTGCTAGTGTCCTCCTCAGCCCACAGGCAGCTACCATCTGCATCAACCCCTAGGGTCTCATGTTCTGTTCTCTACATCAGCCAGAGGAGCAAGATCACATCCAGGCATAGATGTGAAGTGAGGGAACCCCTCTAAGCCAAGCACCATCCAAAAGCCTTTTGGTAATGCACTAGTTCTTCTGAACACCTTGTTCTGGCCCATACACTTGTCAAGCAACCATTGAGCTGCACAATTGATTTTTCTCTTACATATTGTCCATTTGACATCCCAGTTCAGCAATCCAATTCCTGCTGGCTTTTCCATCTCCACTTCCACCTTTCCCAATCCCATTTTCCTACACCAGTTGCTACAATCTCTCAAAACCTGCTCCATCAAATCCCCATCTCCTGCGTATATCCCTGCCAAAGCGAACTCCCCTTTTGAATTTCTTATTATGAAGCTACAGCTCCCACTCCCTTCTGCAATATTGATTTTCACCCAGTCCTTAGGTGGTTTACACCAACTTGCCCCCCTTACTATCTTACTACATCTAAACCCTTCAGCCCTCTTCATTATGTAGTTCTAGTTAGGAGGGAATGGGTCCCAACATGGCCATTTTCTTTTGATACAATCCACCATATCCCCAGTCACTTTGAAAATTACTCTTGCCCTAGATGGTGATTCCCCTCCATATTTGCACTGATTATAATGCACCCACAATTCCCATAATATCACAGTTGGAAGCCTCTGAGCCAGAAATCTAACCATTCTGTTCCTTGGCTTTCTTCTCCACCAGTTCTGACAAAGTTGTCTAATCCCTCTTATTTGCATATTAAAGCCCAAAGATTTTGCAAAGAAACTCCATACATGAGCTGCTGTTGCTCCTGTACAGAATATATGCTGCAGGCTTCAATTCCCATGCCAGGTTGAGTACAACAAGAGCACTTTGACACCAATTGGTATCCAAATCTCCTCAAAATGTCATCTGCTTGTATTTTGCCTTTAAAAACTCTCCATGCAAGAAATGCCATTTTCCATGGCACCTCTTTTGCCCAACAAGGTCTATGCCAAAACTCCCCCTCAACTCTTGTATCCTGCTGCCTTACCAGTTTCTTTGCAGAAGCAAGAGTGAATTTTCCATCCCCATTCAACTTCCACCATGCTTGATCCTCCCTACCCTCCCTCAGAGTCACTTTTAGTAGTTCCTGCTGTGTTTGCACATTGAGATTGGTCAGTTTCCAAGTTCCATTTTCCCACAGATCTTTCACCCTTTCCTTTGATTGGCTCTTGCCTTCAACCTCAAACTTTTTAGCTACTGCCCCATCCCCTACCCAATCATCCCACCACAAATTCACCTTACCACACCCAATTTTCCATCTAATCTGCTGCTCAACCCTCTCCCTACATTCAAGCATTCTTTTCCACACTTGGAAATCACCATATTGCCATGTTTTACACACAGGGTGTGCCCTTCTACAGTACTTAGCTCTTAGTAGTACTGTCAAAGCGGACTGGCCCGCCCCGTTAGGCCTGCCCCACTGCGGGCCAAATTTCTGACGGGCTTTTGCGGGCCTGCCCGTTAGGCCCGCGAGCCAAAATGTGTGTAACCCTAACCCGCCCCACGCGGATTCATGGGCCCCGCGGGCCGACCCACGGGCTTTTCATCTTCCTCTTTTTTTTTCTTAATAATAATATATATATTCACACACTATCCAATATATATATATATATATATTTAAAAAAAATTTACTTAGCCCGCGGGTTAATTTTGGCCCGCCCCATTAAGCCCGCATTTTCGTGGGCCTATTTTTTCATGACCCTAACCCGCCCCACCACGAGGCGGGTGCGGGCTAGCCCGCGGGCTTTGGCCCACTTTGACAGCCCTAGCTCTTAGGAACTCCCCCCATAATGAATTTTGGGTTCTGAAGTTCCACCACAACTTCATTGCAGCTGCATCAGCCACCACCCTTATGCTAGTCAATCCCACTCCACCCCCCTGTATTGGCTTAGCCAGATTGCTCCATGAACTCCAATGGTAATTAGTCTTTCCATCAATGGTCCCCCAAAAGAAATTTGCTAGAAGTTTCTCAATCTTTGTTATTACAGTCTTAGGGGGACCAATGGCATAGAACACATTAGTTAGTATTGCCTGCAAAACTGATTTGATTAGTACCACCTTACCCCCTTGGGTTAGGTGTCTATTTTGCCACCCAGCACATTTGGCAGCAATCTTGGCAATCAAAGATGAAAATAAAAGAACCTTCTTCCTTCCAACAT
>CM008342.1:49182156-49200036 GCA_002525835.2 Ipomoea batatas | reverse complement strand
CGCCTTATCCACACAGGGGAGGTAACCTATTTTTCCTCGGATATGCCACTGGATGGGACGAAGTCGGCCAAGTCGCGGCTCAGAAGCATCTCTCATGGATTCAGAAGCTTTACGCTTACTTGACTCCCTATGTTTCCAACAATCCCAGAGAATCCTACTCCAATTACAGGGATCTTGACCTCGGACAAAACAATTTGGTCGGGACAACCAGCTTGGCTCAGGCAAGTTCTTGGGGTTATAAATATTTCATGAATAACTTCTATAGGCTTGCCAAAGTGAAGGCTTTGGTAGATCCAGATAACTTCTTCAGGAGTGAACAGAGCATTATTCCACTTTCATATCCACTTTGATCGAATTGATTGCCGACACAACATTTATGACTCTCCATTCTACTTATATTACAATAAAATTATTTAGTTTCCCTCTCTTCGTTTTATTGTTATTGTAAATTTCTCTTTTATCATTCATGTTATAGGACTAGAACATACTCTTTGTATTCTTCAAAATACATTTCTTTGTTTGTGTACTTTGTAATTTAAATTGATCAATAATAAAGTTTTTTATTCCCATGTGAGTGAATAATAAAATTCCTTGTTCCCATAATAAAACAAATATACAAGCTAAGTCCCACTTGTGCATGTGCCGCTATGACCATGGTTGCAGTAGGCGCTAGGCGCTAGTCGGGCGGTAGACTAGCGCCTAGCGCCTAAGCGGTCTAAGCGGTTATAGGCGGCGACCTATAAAAACAAAAAATTAATTCATGTGTGTAGCAGTGTAGGTGTATGTCATATATTATATTATATATATTATATATATCTCTCTTACTTCTCTTACTTATATAAATAAATAAATTTAAATATATATAAATACAATAATAAAATTAATAAGACCGACTCGCTCGAGTTAACTCGGCTAATTAACTCTGCCGAGTTGGGTGAGTTAACTCGGTCAAATTCGGCCTAGTCGGCCACCAACTCGACCCAGTCGGCCGAGTTAGGCGCTAGGCGGCCGGCCACGTCACCTAGGCAAACGCCTAGGAGCAATTCGCCTCGGTCTAGAGATGAAAGGCTAATTTTATCAGTGTCATATTTCTTGTGTTATGCGCACTAAACACTTTAGAATATACCTTTGATTGAATTTTTAGTTTTGTTTCCTTACTAGTTCTGACCAACACACAACATAAATATTGGTTGATGTTTTGTAAAAAGTCACAAATTTTATACATTAAAAAATAAATAATGGACCGTAAGTTGGTTAGAATTTTCTTCAATTCTAAACATATAATATTGGATGAAAATTCTGATAAACATGCTATGTTGGACAATAAAATCCACATGTAATACTAATTAATTTCATTTGTAATACTAGTTAAACTATTATGTATTGTGATGACAACTGGATCACTATTTTGTGTTCACCATCAAACCAAATGAAAAAGATTGACAGATACTTTATACTAAGCATGCAGAATGGCGCGTGCAACCGGTAGAATTAATCCAAACACAAATTAACCTCAGATTAGAGTTTGCAAACAACATAAATTTCTGCTATCAAACTGGAGATGAAACTGGAAGGCTCTGTTCATCCCTAAAGAAGTTATTTGGATCTACCAAAGCCTTCACCCTCGCAAGCCGATAGAAGTTATTCAAGAAATATTTGTACCCCCAAGTACTTGCCTGAGCCAGGCTGGTTCTCCCCACCAAATTGTTTTGTCCCAGGTCAAGATCCCTGTAATTCACGTAGGCTTCTCTGGGATTGTTGGAAACATAGGGAGCCAAGTAAGCGTAAAGCTTCCGAATCCATGACAGATGCTTCTGAGCAACCACTTGGCCGCCTTCGACCCATCCAACGTTGTATTCGAGGAAAAATAGATTCCCTGCCCTGTGTGGATAAGGCGTTTCTGACGGCGGAATCTCATCCATTCTCCCTCCGTACGGGGTTAACTGCATTTGCGGCGCATTAATGTCGTCTTCTTCTTTGAACAGTTTCCATATCCCTTCCAAAACTTGTTGGGTAAAGGGGCGTTTGGCGTAGTCGGACTTGATCTTGTAGCTCCGTTTGAACTGGTACGTCCGGTTGAGTAGGCTCTCGACGGGGCCGTTATCGTAGTGATAAAGCACTGATTTTATCCAACTCATCTCAGTTAAGTCGGATTTCGTCACGCCTAATTCTGGAAACCCTTTCTGCATCGTGGCTAGCAAGGCTTCGGATCTTCCGAGGTATAGTGCACTGAACAAACCTCGTATTGTTCTCCCCGTTTGATTCGTGTTCGTGTTTCCGACCAAGATTCTGATTAGGAGATTCCTGTCGGCCTTGTTGGCGAAAAGCTGCCATTTATATATTAGATTCGTTAAGTTTTGTTCCAGGGTTCTGGGAATTGTGAATACCGTGACAATTTTGGGCACAGAAACAAGTTCCAATTTCCAGGCCAATATGACGCCGAAATTAGCACCGCCGCCGCCCCTAATAGCCCAGAAGAGATCCTCCCCCATGGATTTCCGGTCCAGGATTCGCCCGTTAACATCCACGATTCGGGCGTCAATCACGTGGTCCGCCGCCAACCCATATTTTCGCACCATCGCCCCGTACCCGCCGCCGCTGATGTGGCCACCCGTGCCCACCGAGGGACAAAACCCGGCCGGAAAACCCAAAGTGTCGCTCTTATTAGCAACGGCATAGTACACTTCCCCTAGCGTGGCTCCGGTTTGGACCCACGCCGACTTCTCCCCAACGTTAACCTCGATCGACCGGAACCTGATCAAGTCAAGAACCGCAAACGGGAGCCTGGAAACATACGAAAGGCCCTCGAAATCATGGCCGCCGCTTCGGGTCCTCAGCTTAATGTTATACTTCCGGCAGCAAATAACGGCGGCTTGGACGTGGGATTCACGTAAAGGTGTGATGATGACTACCGGTTTGGGGGTTCCGGGCGCCGTGAACCGGAAATTCTGGGCGGAGAAATTCAGGATGGGCAAGAATGAAGGGTTTTTAGGAGTATACACAACCTGAGAGGTGTCATTTCTCAGCTTGCTGGAAAGACAATAGAGAAAATCTTGAGGACTTGCATTAATGGTGGCTGGGAAAGAAATTAAGGACAAAATGGAAAGTAATGCTACAATGAAAGAACACTTTGGGGCTTTCATCTTCATTTTCTTTACTTTGTTGATTGAATATAATGATTTAGTGATGGACAATTTATAGGCATTGGAGAATCAATAATGTTTAATACCGAGTAATATTTTAGGTGGGAGGTGTTGACTATGAAGATTTTATATGTTAGACTATATACGCCATTTTTATTAAAATAAAATAAAAAGACTTAGCTTGAGTAAACGTATGTGCTTAATTGCTTAACCTCTAATAAATTTTATTTATAAATTTATTTTGAAAAAATTAGTCAAATATACCCTTAAACTTCTATACCAAAAAATAATGAGTAACTCTCTTGTGAAATTCTCTCATGGATCTTTATTCCTGAGTCGAGTCGGGTCAAAATGAAAATGTAATAATTTGTAATATTTGTACTTGAGACAGTCTCACACAAGTTTTTGCCAAAAATAATTAGGTTGTTGAATTTTAAAAAGTTACGTTATAATTAAACATTTTTGCGTGTATTTGAACTCAAAATAGTCTATTATCCACAAGTAATTAGACTTTCAAGTTTCAACAATTAGCTACCATTGAACGGTCACCAGTCGCCTTTGTCACTAAAGAAGACGATCGACTACCATTTAACGGTCGCTAGTCGTCGATTCCGGTCCCCGGAACCTTAATACTAGTGGATAATAAGCTATTGGATCCAAATACCTAAAAATGATAAGTTGATGTGCTTAATTGTAACTATTTAAAATTCAGGTGACTAATTATTTTTTAATAGTTTAATTAAGTGTTTATTTGACACTTTTTTCTATTTATTTTAAAAGTGATAGTCCAATACTATAAGTTTGAAATTTTAGATAAGAAATTTTTAATTCAATTGTTTTTTCATTTAACTTACTTATATATTAACATTTCGCATAAATTTATTTTAGAATTCTGTTATTTAAATTCATTCAACTTTGTTAATAGTGCAAGGATTGTACAAGTTTAAATATTCTTCCACTAATAAATGGTAAGTGTTGAATACCCAACCTTAAATGATTATATTCGCATTATTAAGTTATATAGAAAAAAATTAATGGAAAATTTTGCTCGTATGACTTATCCAATAATACACATAAATGGACACATTTTCAAAGTCACGCATATATATGTGTGTATAGTATGACCAAATGAGGCCACTCAAGGCCGGCAGTAATTCAACTAAAAAAATTTATATTTTATTATTTCTTGGATTCTTCCACGACTCGGTTTAGTGGTTTGGATCAGTTAACAGGCAATTTCTGACCAAAATACCAAAACCTCTAAGTGCAATTAAATTCTATATTGAATCATTCAAAATGCTATTATATTATATATCTAATGTTATTAGAATTTTATCTGCCTGCCTCTTTGTGCTTAGATTGTTCGATATCATTTGCAACTTCGACTTCTTCAAATGATGTAATTTTGACCCTTTCAAATTATCTTAAATCTTAGTATGTACATGTACTTAATCCAAAAGAAGACAATATATATATATATATGCATTCTTATTCATACCCTCAATTCAAATAATTGCATATATTTAAATTTATAAGTCAATGTCGCTCAATCATATATTTTTGAAAATAATATGATTATATATAATAATACTTACATATAGTTGAGTTTTTAAACCCGATGAACACAAATACTTAAATCAAATTGTACACTTCTGCGCATAAGTGATAATTGTAGTATGCGTGGGATGGAAATGAACTTGAACTAGGTGTTCTTTGATTGGATGCAGTAAAATGGTCCTATGTATAGGAAGTAGTGTAATGCATTGATCATGATTCTTGTTGGAAGATATTTGCATTGCCAAAGCCACTCTCGTGGTCTAGCTATTTGGCTTATCAAGTAGTAGAACTCTACTCTAGTAGCAATCCTACTACTTGAGACATTTCATCGAACACTTAGAGTCCACATCTTATTTCGAGCTCTACCTTTCGGTGTAAGGTGGGAATTGCAAGTGAAGTAGGCAATAGTGTAGCCTCAATCTCTTTGTGGCTACACGCCGCCTTGACCACTTGTATAATGCAAATGTCATTATACAAGAGTCTACACAAAGTCGACTTCCAACAAGAATCAAATCAATACATTATACATCAAGTCACTTCCTAATTGCAATCAAAATATTATAACATCCTAACAAGTAAACCTAATTCTAATTCCCTAAGAGTTAGCTAGGCATTGTCACAATTGGTCACAATTGAATAGCTAAGATGAAGAATCAATGGAAGCATTTGAAATGAAAGTAGATTACAATTGAGTAAACAAACTTATCTCCAAGAATAATCTCCAATGAAATGCAAGCAAATCTTCAATCAATTGTAGTTGGAATCCCCCTAGAATCCTTAAATCAATGTGTCAAGTTGTTCCAAGAACCCTAGGGAGGATTCTCTCTCTAAGATTTAAAGTACGTACAATTGAACAACTAAGAGTAAAAATCTAGATAACTCCTAATTAATCCCGCCAACAAACATTTTTACTCTACTAAACTGACGCTGGTACTACAGAAGTACAGCTGTACTTGGCTCATACGCAGACTCCTTTCACGAAACATGCTCTTGTATGCATGTACTACAGTCAATATTTATTTCTAGATGCCACTGTACGTTGGAAGTACGATCATTTTTTTTTGTTGGTGGCAGCAGTAGTTTTTTGTTTTTTTTTTGTTTTGTTTTTTTGTAAAGTTTGTAGTCATGGATTGTTTGATCTACTCATCAATCTACAATGAAGAGATGTATTTATAAGGATAGAAAGAGTTTCAATCAAAATAAGAATGATAAATGATAATATTCTTAATAATATAGAGAGGAATAGTAAATTCTAGTGCATCTAGAATATGGACTCTACTAATTCAAAAATTGGCATGATGTACATATTTACACAAAAGTTTCTATTACCATTTAATGTCGTTTCACGCTAATTGTCTTGAAGGTCCAAAAATATATAATAATATAAAAATCAAAGAAAGCCACCCAAACACTCTTTCTCTTTTGTCAAGAGACTTTGACAATCGCTAGCTATTCCAAATTTCCATTCAAAATCTAGAAAGTCAATTTATCAATAAAAATATGGGGAATATTCTTTTACACCTCCTTATATTTTCTTGAATTTTTGTATAATAAAAACAAAAATATTATGACAACATTATTTTAGCTTCGGTAAATAATTAAATATCAAACAATCGTTGCTCCCAACAAAATTTCTTCAATTCCCACATTTAGAAACTTTTAAATTTTCAGTGACCAAAAAAAAAAGTAGCTAGAAACTAATAGTTTACAGTAAAAAATTATAATTATCCAACTTTTATAACATTTTCTTTTATAAAAAAAATCATAATTTAAATATCAAGTTAATCACATGAATGTCAAATCAACGGGATATGTTATGCACACAAAGCTTGCACCAATTGTCATTTATCTAGTATTAAATAAAAGCTTTTGTATTTTCAAAAAAAAAATAAAAGCTTTTGTGGAAATTGGAGTCATTAAAAATAAAATAAGACTAGGAAGAGATATGAGATTAATTGAAAAATGAAATCTTTTCTTGAGTTATAGTTTTTGCATTGTCTATTTCGAACAAACACAGCGACTGACCAATGAAATTTGCAAGCGTCTCCTTATGGGCTAAGTATCTCATGATAACATAATTTAAGAGCAGTCCATTATTTAATATAACATAGTTTACTAGTTTAGTGTTAGCCGATTGGTGGAGCACTCAAGATGATTTCATATTCTTCATTTCTCAATTATAGGAGAAAATTTGTTCTGTGAATTCGGATTAAATAACAAAGATAGAAAGATTTAAAAAGTTGGCATGCTTAAACTTACGATGATTGAGCTAAAAATGGGTAACGTAACGAGTCTTAGCCCCTTAAGAAGACTTTTTTTTTTTTTTTCTAAGATGAAAGGTTTAATATGTTATATTTAGAAATTTTATATGGTACAACTAATTCAATAATATTGAATACTATCCGAGTCAACTCAATGCAAATACGTGCAGTGGCATGACCAACTTAACAGAACAATAAGCAAATGATACATACCTTTACCAACGGGAATCACAACATGAGTCCCCTAAACCAATCATATAAAAGCCTGTTTGTTCTTAAAAAATGGATGCTTTTGGAGGTTGAATGCATCCCTAATACATCTAGATCTTTCAAGAGGCCGGGGTTGCGACCTCCCAAACTACACCAAAGCTTTATGTATTAAGAGTAGAGATCGAGCATATAATAAATTACCATATATTTTATTCATTGTCCTATACTTGAACCTGACATATTCGAGGTCAAATGAAAATTCTATTTGCACCCCTAATTGTTATTTACACCACCCTTTGGCAATTATTCACCGCTGTCATATTTAGTTACGCTAGGGCTGCTAGGCTAATCAAAATGCGTAAATTTCCATATTAGTTAAACAATTGGATTCAATATCTATCTTTGTTTGGAGCAAAGGAAATATATTTAAAATGGAGAACAGAGCCAACTCTCACAATTCAAAAGTTGAATGTTGTTGCCATACTTTAAAAATTCATATGAATCCGTACTACCATTTAATGGCAACTTTTAATCTTTTATCTACTTTTAGTAATAATAGCTGTGGGGAATTTGACTGTCACACACAACGAGACAAAAATAATTCTCCGTACGAGTAATAATAATACAGCCATGGTAAAACAGAAAAAAATGGCAGATATAACGGGGACCTCACGTGGCTCGCTCCACCGACGAAAACCGGCGACTCCATACACACACACAGATACTACGGCTTAAAATTCAGCCGTTTTCCGGTTAAATCTATACTTCTTCTTAGCCTCCCGCAGGTTCCTCAAGCTTCGAATGGCCAAAATATCGCCTCGCTTGACATCTACATCTTTCTGGAAATTGTCACTGTTTCCTGATTGATTCATCAGTATCCACAAACCGGAATAAAAATCAGTGAGTATTGCTCATAAATTTGAAATTTAAAAATTGAAATCGCACTTGTAAGATGCAAATTCAGTGAATGAATCAGACAAAAAACGAGAATGAAGCTTCAAGCAGAGAGCAATAATTTGCGCGCATTTTACCTATAGGCTTAGAAATTGCCTTGGATCCACTGAACTGAGCCAAGTCTGAAACATGATCCACACTACTCAGTAAATGTTCACGAACGTACTTAACTTTCCGGAAAAGTGAAAAATTGAAGTTACGGAGACCTACTGTTTTGCATTACCTTTCTCAGAAGGATTGTGAGACGAGAGGTAGAGGATGAGGAAGCAAAGGATAGTCAGGACGGGGATGAGATGAACGTAGTTCTCGGATTTGCTGAGATACTTCACCGACTTGCGCTCTTCGTCTTCGGCATAGTTAACCGGGAGTGAAACGGCGGAATCTGCCGCCGTGACGGTGGCGGAGGCGACGTCATCACGGCCTGCTTGAACGAGGAGGTGCTTGGATCCCGGCGAGCCCAGTGATTGGCGCTGCATTGTTGGGAGGAGGAAGAGAGAGCTTGATAGGAATGGAATGAGTGCGACTGTGCGAGAATGATGATTGTTGTGTATTTGAATCTGTAAAGCTTGGGATTTAATAGGGGAGCATATCAATTTTTTAAAATGCGTAACCAATGAATTAAATATAAAATAATAAATACATTGTCTCAAATTAAGTGCGCCATTATTATTGTTATTAATTACCCCATGATTTTTAGGCTCCTTGCCTCAATTAGAATGCCGCAAAACAATGAACCATGGTGACGGTACAAACTTACTAATATATTTCTTCCCAAACTTAATAATATATTAATATGTGGTTAATTCAGATTATATATCCGTTAAAACAATATTATTTTAGTTTAGTTCAAATTAGTGTGAGAGTCTACGATTCATGCGAGGGAATTAATCACTGTGTTCGACGGTGAAAATTATAGGTACATCTAAAAATAGGGTGAGAGTACCAGAGATGATGCGAAGTTTTGTGAATGCTTTTTTGATTTATTTTTATCATATTTTTAAGAATGTTATTCTGTTAAGTTTCAAGTAATGTAGGTGTTGGGTTTTTATAATGACTTAGTACAAAGAATGCATAATTAATTTTAATAAGATAAAATTCTCATTTTAGAAACTCAATATATTGTCATAATAAACAAAATAGGTCTTACAAAGGATATGTAACAAACATTAAAGCAACAAATACTATACAAAATGTGAATTTTTTAGTATGAGGAAGTGACGTAACTTTAAATTAAAGTCGCACCACTATAGGTGTATATTTAGTCACGAGACTACATCTCATTTGATGAAATTACAAAAGAATTAATTCTAATTGTGTAAGTAGACTTCATGAACCTGCCTCGAATTTCATAAGGAAATAAATATAATCTACTTAATTTTATACTCGTATCAAATTGTATCACTATGCACATAAAGAATGTAACTCAACTTCGGCTCCAAATAAATTGGTGGAGCTCATCTTAAAATTATTTGCAATAGATCCAAACTCCTACCCAACTGGAAGAGAGTTTTCAATTAAGCCTGAATATTTAAGCAACCTTCTAACAATTGGACTGTTACGATGTCAAATTGTGCTCTTATTGTGGACCTGTAACAGGGCGAGATCTGAGATCTCTCAGCTCAACAAAATCTTGAAAATGAATTTCAATAGTTTCCAAGGACAGCAAACTAAAAAATGATTGACTACTTTGGTTCTACTGGAATCATATGTTTCCATTGAAATCTATTCACAGTATATATTAAAGAAATAGCAACGCTATCAGAAATTCCGGCAATGTTTTTATTCAATGCAGCAAATCAAGCTCGGGGCCGCTCTAGACACTTGCCGGAGGGGTCACCGACGCGGCCTGTGGCGCCGCGAATGAGAGCCGCAGCGAGTAGAGTCGAGGCGGAGCAAATGGAACAGAGTGGCAAAAGAGGCTGCGCCGCCGGCGAGATTGAAGAGAAGTGAGTATTGGAATGGCACAAATTGGTAATTTTCGGATGAGAACGGGAGGAGAGTCGTCTTTTGGCATCTGAAGATTCGAAGCAGAGAGTTAGCTGCGGCCATGGGATGGGGTTCTCTGCGGCGAGTTGTGTGTATAGCGGCAAAAGACGAAAGGGAATTTGAAAACTAAAAATGTTGGGGTGTGCATTTACAGATTTACCCAAACCGGATTAAAATTAGAAAGCCGCCGGCTCGTCATCCGTGCGCTTGGAAGGCCGAATATGCGGCGGCTCCTAAACTTGACACTTGACAGACCTGCCTTGCCCAGAACGAAACCAAACACTCAGACGCTTAAATAGGAAATCAGACCCCAAAAAGGCCTGTATTCTACACTGTCCGAACGCATCTCTAGAGAGAAAAATAACAGAGGAAGAAAAAGCTTAGAGAGAGAGGGGAAGGGAAGATGGTGCTATGGGAGATAACATTGGCAACGGCGTATTTCTTAGGTTTGAAGAGAACGTACAGACTCGCATTGAGGATTCAGCGGCGGGTGATTAGGCCCAAGTATCCGAAGATTCGTCAATTTGCTCACAGGTTAATTCCTTTTTCTTTTCTCGATTGTCATAGAACATTTCAGTTTTTCAATTCGTGTATTGTGATTGTGATGCATCTAGTTTTTGTCTCTATTCCTTTTTGTGTGTGTGTGTGTGTGCATCCAATTTAGGAATTTGGCTCAGTTTTATGAAAATAGATGTAAAATTTGGTGTATCGTTCTGTAATTTGTTGATTTCCTTATTGACGTGATGTGCACAAATAAGAGAAACCTGTCATTCTCAGAACTACTGGCAATGCTTTTGGATTGAGCTAAATTGTTTGAATCTTTTAAGGAAATAGGGGAAGAAATCTTCAGCTCATGACACAGATGTTAAGGCTTTATGGTAAATGAGATGAGATTAGCGAATTTAAAGAGACAAGATATAATCATGAAATTTCTGAAATTTGTGTGAAATGTTAGTTGTATAAAATATAAATGATGAGGTAATTTAGGAAGTAAACTGCTTTGGTCTCTAGAAAAGTGGTCTAGTTACAGTATCTATTAACTGGATGCAAGTTTGGCTATTGTATAATTGCTTGAGTTCAATGACAAGGTAGTTGATCCAAAGTCCTAATATGCCATGAGTGATATCTGAAGCTGGAATTGGTCTGATAAATATCCTCATTGGAAATGTAAGGTCTTACACTCTATCTTAGGATGTTATCTAATACTAATAACTATGTGATTATCTGAACTGTTATAGTAGTTAATGGTAAGTGAATCTACGTATGTAGCCATCTTCCCCTAGTACTGCATTATGCTTTTACCTTGCTGCATATTGCTCTCCACGAGCTTCATTCCATCCATTTGATAACCAGCATAACTGGTTATGCCAACTATTTTGTACCTTGAAAACTGTCCTTTTTTTATATATTTTTTTATATATTTTTATTTTTATTATAAATAATAATTTGAGATGAACTTAACCTCTCTATTCATTGTCTTGAGAGGTGAATTTTACATGACAAAATTAGGTTTGTAATTTTTAATCATCTCAGATAGATTTGATCATGAGCATAACATTATGAAATGATGCTGGTGAACTCTGTATGTGGATACAGATGTAAAGTTTTATTCTGGTTAAGGACAAAATAAACAGTATACATATAAATCTTTGTAAACAAAAGATTAGAAGATGCAAATGCATACATCCAATTAACGTTAGATGCCTGTTGTGTATTATGGTCATCAACCAGATTTGTATCTGAAACATCGCATATAACTATTAGTTTGTCAACTTCTATTGGTAGCCAACTAACCATTAACAAATTCTTCAATCCATGAAAGGCAACTTTAACTTCCAAGTTACCTGTTCAATACTTCAACATCTATTCTTCCATATTAAAGTAATAACATTCAATTACATTTGAATTTACAATACGTAAAATGAATAATATCCTTATATTAAATTTGATTCCAACAGCTTCCATTTAGTAAGAAGAAAGTGGTTGTGGTTCTCTTCTTTGTTAGAGGAAGTAAATGATACGTTTTAAACGAACTATGCATAAATGTGAGAATGTGCAAATCTTGAATTTTTAGAAGAAAATAATTTCCTTTCAGGTTCCTTTTATCAATCAGTTGTCACTCTTGAACCCCACTTGGTTGGGGTTGAGCTAGCAAATAGACTGACATTTTGTACTTCAAGCACTGTCCTCAAATGTAAGATGTTTTCACTAATTTTCTGAACTCCTTAAACTTTTAAATGACTTTTGACTTCTGTTCCTGAATACCATTGCCTAAGCACTAAAAGCTTTATTTGGTGTCTTGACACCTTGAAGATGGAGTAATTTTCATTGCAAGTTTTTACTGATATTTCCATATTTTCAGACTTTTCCTACTTGAATGATACTGAATATACTTCTTTGCCTGCTTTATAGTACACTGTATTTATTTTCTTGGTAAAAAATTTCAATAAGCATTACATTCCATGGAATTTTGCAGAAGATAGTAAATTCCATCCATATTAATTTTTTCTTGTTCTGCTTTGTTTTAGTTTCCTGTATCCACTCAATCCTCTACATGCATACTTAATAAAGATGTGGACATGAACAAAATGAAATGAATGTTGCTTAACTTGATGTGGCATGTCATTTCATGTGAATTTTCCTGGGTTTCATTGTGTGGTAGAACAGTAG
This sequence comes from Ipomoea batatas, assembly GCA_002525835.2. NCBI lineage: Eukaryota > Viridiplantae > Streptophyta > Magnoliopsida > Solanales > Convolvulaceae > Ipomoea > Ipomoea batatas. The sequence continues at coordinate 49,187,255 of CM008342.1, read as the reverse complement.
AACCATGTTGATCCTTCTTATGTGGCTGGTTGGCTGATTGAGTTTCATTGTCTTGCAGACGAACACGAGCTGTGTTTGATGTGGTACTCAAGGTTCATAGGAAAATACAAGAAAGAGATCTTGAAGCTGGAAGGAATCTTGGCAACTGGATCCTTCGATGGCTTGATAAAGCAAAGCCAACAGCTAACATCCGAGGAGAACCCCCTTCCATTGGCAGTCCAAACAAATTCAACCCCAAACCACTTGCAAACTCAACACCCCCCAAGAAGCACGACAGTTTTCAGAAGTTTGATGCAAAACAGGATCAGGATTCCAGCAGGCATCTGTTTACCTCATCAAGGAATATGTGGCCTAAAGCCTTTCCCACTGTTGCAATGATGATGAGGCCTACAAAGCCTGCAGGAACTAGCATCCACTACAGGCAGTTCAGCATTAGCAGGCTTGGTGACTTCAAAGCCAACCTCGGAAGCAATATTTACAGTGGCATGTTACGCCCGGACATAATGCAGTGGATTCAACGTGGTCAACTTACTAATCAACATACGGTTGCTGCTTTATCTTGCAAAAAGCTGAGCTTCCTTGAGGTTTGAATTTAGGTAAATAACAAAAGTAACACAGCTCTGCTGTGTAAGCGGATATTATTAGAATTAGTTTTTCTGGTTCTCTGTTTACCCCGGCGTGATCATATTTATGTTTGGCGGAGATTTTAAAATTTTGGATCGTTATAATTGTTTTGTTTTTGTGCTGAGAAATTCTTAAGCTGGCAATTTTCATGCATTCTAATTAGTATTGTGGATGTGCTCTCAGCTCGATATGATCTGGAAAGCACAACATGTCCGTAATCCAAAGAAAGCTTTCTGCAAGTCGCAAGAAGATTAAATTAAACTAGACTAGATGCTAAAGTTTGATTTTGTAAATGGTAGTTACGTTTTAATTTATTATATTGTTGTCAGTTTCTTGTCAATTTGTATGGATGTGCGTCAATTGTGTGTGTGTGTGTGTTGTTTGGGGGGGTTTTTACATCAAAGTTATGTAAGATATGTTGCATTTGTTTTCTCTATTATGTAAATGAAGAAATTTGGTACTTTAATTATTTTTAAGTTGTAGATATATTTCTTTTACTTACAGCTCAAATGAATTTTGATTTTAACTGGAAGGTGAAATATTTTATTGCTCTATTGTTAGTTGAACGATAATGCAAAGAGAGGAAGAAAATTGTTACATAAAATTATCAAAATATCCCTTCTCAAAATTGGTTTAAAAAGCGATTTATTTATTTTACAAGTAAGATACTTATATTTATAACTTAAACTTAAAAGATAATTAACAGATTAAATATGTTCATTTTATAATCAAGGGATCACATTTCCATTACTCAAAATAATTAAAGGATGAAAACTATAATTTCTCTATTAATCAAATTATGATAGGGTCGTGATCAATTAGAATTGCCGAACTTTGTGATCATTTAAAGCTGTTCACTTCTGATGAACAATGACCGAAAAGCGCATTGATTTGGGCTTCTCCGTAAGCCTTCGCTTTAAGATGCATAGGCCCACTGAGGCCCGACTTTAAAATGAAAGAGGGAATGAGGAAGGCGGACGAAAAATCAAAGCGGGAGAGATCGTCGAAGTTCGTTTTCATCGCCGATGGGGATCTTCATGTTCTAAACCCAAAGCTTAAAATTCTTTTCAGGTATCTCTCATCATATCCCTGCTTCTCTTTTAGCATAAAATTCTTACTTTGTTTTTTTTGTTTGTATATTCAATTTGATTGGTTAAAGTTAATTTTGTTCAAAGTTCAAACCCTTGTTAATGGTTTATCAAGTAATATGTTCTTCATGTCTATGATAATTTTGCCATCCACGGCCTAAAGTTTTTAATTACTGAAATCTTAACGAGCTTTGTTTTTTTAAAATGGATCTTAGTCAGATTGGAATTCATTGAATGGTTGATTTGTGCTTGTAGCTTTACTGGTATCCATTTATTACTGGATTGTGACTTTCTTTGCATAATCTACTAAGTGATGGATATGTATAATATGCTGACTTGCTGTTTATGTTGTGTAATGGGCTAGCTGAATGAGGTCAAACATGCTGTTTATGTTGGTAATGAGCTAGCAGAATGGGGTTAGACAACCTGTTTATTTGCATAATTGGCTAGTGAATGAGGTTAGATGCAGATATTGGGGGTAATGGGCTATGGATGCTAAGGTTGATGCTTGTTCATAATTGAGAGCAATAAGATGCTTATTGAGAGCACAAAATGTAGGCTTCATTATATATAAACAATAATGTTGTGGAGCAGGGCTGGATTTTAGGACGTGCAAGACGTGCAACCGCACAGGGACCCACAATTTAGGGGGCCCCTAGTCCAGTCCTGGCCTAATAGTTAGTATATGTATTTTTGTGATTATATTGGCCCAAAATTAAAATTTTTGCATTTTTCTCTTTGTAATTTTTCTTAAATTCACAGTTTATTTATACTTTGATAGGGCCTCACTTAGTTATTAGCACACGGCCCCGGAAATCAAAAAATCGGCCCCTGTTGTGGACATATAAATGGGATCTTTAGTTAAGGTATGGCTTGTTAATATCAAACCCTGGATATGATCTTGCGAAAAGTGAATATTTTTTATTTGCAATATTTTTCTTGAGTTTTGTGGGAACTTGTGGACAATTAAGTCTATCTAATTATTGGTTTGCTCAGCTTATTATTAATGAAGAGGAGGTTTCTTCCTCTTATCTCCCCTTAATTAAAAATCCTTCTTGTTGTTTTAGTGTTTGACTCAATGTCTTAGTGTTTTTTGGAGTAAATAAGCTCCTAAATAAGTTGTGGGCCAAACATGCACTTAAGCTAGTTAAGTAAATGCTAGAGTAGAGATTGAAATGAAATTCAGCTCATTGAGAACGCCACATAAAACTGCACTATTCAAACTAGATACACAAGTTACATTAGTTTTGGTTTGATGGGGTCCATGTTGCAAAAGGAATAAGCAATCAGATCTTCATAATGGGTTGAAATTTGTGGGATATTCATTTAGAGCTTCTGCATTTTCCTTTTCTTCTTAAGTCATGTTCTTGTGTTTGGTCTTCAAAACCGTATGACTTGGTATTTAATAGAGTTAATTCCAGGAATGGTCCTTTGACTATTGACTTGTACCAATTTTTATCCTCGACTTTTAATTTGACCTAAATTGGTCCCTTGATTATTGATTTTGTTCCAATTTTAGTACTTCTGTTAAATCTCCGTTAAGTAGGTGTTAAATCTGAGGGCAAGAATGTAAAATCAAATCGTTGGCCCTTTTTTCTTCATTTCTTACCAAATGAAAAGAAGAAGAAGAAGAAGAAATTCCTCAACCAAATTCTAGAACCCTTATTGCATTTCGTGTGCTAACCACAACAATCGACGTTGTCCTTAAAATTTTCGTGGCGGTCAGTGTTGAAGAAGCAAGATAGGTTGTTGAGGGTTGAAACATCAGATGGAGTTGAGAGGATTTTGTGCTTTGTGAGTTTGAATTAAGGTTTCGAATTGCAAAGGTAAGTCTACAATCTTGTTGAGTTCATTTCTGCAACTTGCAATGGCATACATTAGACCTAATCCAGTGCCTAGGTTGAATGAGGACTCCTTTTGACCCCATGTGTCAACACACCAAATTAAACCTTAAGGGTAGATGAGGTTGTTAATATAATAGCAAGTTGGTGTAGTTGTATTTCAACATTTGTCCTACGGTTCTAGAATTTGGTTGAGGAATTCTTTATTTCATCAATTAAGAAATGGCAATGGAGAAGAAATGAAGAAGAAAAAGGCTAATGATTTGATTTTACCATCTTGCCCTCAGATTTAATGCCTACTTAACTGAGATTTAACTAAAGGACCAAAATTGGAACAAAATCAATAGTCAAGGGATCAATTGTGTTCAAATTAAAAGTTGAGGATAAAAATTAGTAAAAGTCAATAGTCGAATGATCATTCTTGGAATTAACTCATATTTAATGTTTTGGTTGTTATGCCTTCCTTTTCTTAAATTTGCTCATGTCTTTCTCTAGTTTTTGGGAATTTCTTGGTATCTTGGATTTAGGGGCAATGTAATTTATTTATTTCTAGGATACTAATACTATATTTTGCTAGTGTTGTTTTATAACATAACTAGCATTCTTCCCGTGCCTAAAATTATGCTCGAAAGTTACAGTCAAAATTTTTTATTTAGCAATACTAATTTGTTTATTCATTTTACATTATATACCATAACCGAAAAACAATCCTAAATCTAGATAAAACATTTAAAATTTATATTTATTGAAAATTAAAATAGCACACATAAGAAACCAATTACTAACAATCTAATTTGAATTTTAAATTACAAATTATTAAAGACTTCTTTGTACACAAAATTCATAGTTTTACCGTTACGAACATTTGAATCATTGCAAATTAAAATTTTTAGCCCTTTTGGACTACTAACTCTAGAAAAACCACGTAAAGCTATCCACGATTAGAAAAAAAATTCTTTAATAACATACCAACATGCTTTAAAGTTTGTCCTTGACTTTTGTTAATAGTCATGACATATGAAAGCATTAAGCGAAATTGTCTCCTCTGAAATTTAAAGAGTAGTTTAATATTCGATTGTGTACATCTGGGAACATTTGATTAAAGTTAATAATTATACAATTTATTAATGAATTTTATGTCACTAATCTAATAAATACTTAAATAAATAAAAAATAATTAATATAGAAGTAAATAAATGAATAGCAGTTTCTATATACACAAAAGAGCAAATACCAACTTTGGTCTCACGAGTATTAGCAAAATGACAATTTTAGTTCACATGTTCAAATCCTACCAATTTTCATTCACGATTATTTTTTTAGTGCCAAAATTCATCACGTCGGTCACCCCTCCGTTTAGGACATGCTAGAATATGAAATTATTAATGGTATTTTCGTCCTTTCATAATTAAGATCCCTATTTGAGCATGAATAAAGGAATTTAAATCCTAAGATCCTAATTTAAGCATGAATAACTGTCATTTTGCTAATAATTTCAGCAGGCTTGCTTCAACATAATATACCTATGTGTGAGTTTTTACCTTTG
>CM008342.1:49161540-49171956 GCA_002525835.2 Ipomoea batatas | reverse complement strand
GAGAAGAGGAAACAAAAAAAAGAAAAAGAAAAAGGAAAGGAAAAAAAAAAAAGAAAGGAAAATTTGAAATGTCATAAAACTTTTAAAAAAAATGGCATTCTTTACGCGCCCAAGTGGGCGCGAAATCTGTGCCTCACTTGCGTGAGGCACAGTTGTATTTTGCCCCATGAGGCCCACAAGCTCAGCCAAAATTCAATATATTGCAGGAGAAAAAATCACTAAAATACTGATTCTCACATTTGTTAAAAAAATTACACCATCAGCTCTTATTGTTCCAAATTTTATCCAAAATCAACTAATGTGGTTACCCTTTAAAAGTTGGTTCCCCTTCAAAAGAAATACTCCGTATCTTGTTTCTAAGAATATTATTCTGGTGGAAAGAAAGTGGAATCAAATGATAGAATCTATTCTAAAAAAAGAATGCCATTCAATGGATTGAGAATCTTAGGCAATGAATTGGATGGGGTCGCTGTTTTTTCAATTAATGGGTGGACTGAGTCAACTATTGACTTAGATAAGAACTGCACTTTATATATTGAGTTGGAAAATACTATTGTGACTCCCAAGTTATACTCCCTACTTTTATTCTTTCATACAAAAGTTTGATATTGACACTTTTTGAGACTCACAGAATGAAGATAACCTATCATATCTTGTCACATCAGGAAATAAAAGTGAAAGAGTATAAAATGGAAGTCCATATAATATAATTCTATTGACTTCGATCCCATCACCATCACATTAATTGTTACGTAGTATCTGTAATTATTATTTAATGGATTGACTTGGAGACTTGGAGTCAATGGACTCGCTCCGTCCTTGGGTGCAATTGACTCAGTCCTTATGTTAGAATGAAGTTAGAACTGGAGCTGAGCTGAGCTGAGGTTTATATAATAGAGTTAATTAGTTTGTTTCTCCCACTGCAAGCAAGATTTCATGCATGCATGCATATATACTACTCAATTAATAACTAAATCATCATTATATTCTCTCAATTCTCAAAGCAATAGTATATGAGAATGTTGTTTACTACACTACTCCCAACATCCTGGCTTTACCTCCTCCTAATTTTTCTTTGCCTGTCTTCTGCTTTCACGCATATAGTTGCAGCCAAAAACATGATAAGGTTAAGGTGTGTTGAGAGGGAGAGGCAAGCTCTTCTGGATTTCAAGCATGGCCTTGTTGATGAAGATGGGGTTCTCTCTTCTTGGGGGAGTGATGTTCATCAAAGAGAATGCTGCAATTGGTGGGGCGTTCACTGCCACAAGAATACTGGCCATGTAACAATGCTTGATATTCATGACCGCACATATGATTATGGCATCCCAGCTCATGAACAATTTCAGAACGAAACTATCTTCCTAGTTAGTCCATATCTGAAAGGTTACAAGGTTAGCTCATCTCTACTTGAATTGAGACATTTGAAATATTTGGACCTTAGTCATGTTGATTTCCAAGGGATTCATGTCCCCGATTTCATTGGTTCCTTTAAGAGGTTGCGGGTCTTGAAACTCATGTATACCAACTTCTTTGGTATTGTTCCTCTCAGATTAGGGAACCTCACCGATCTGCATGTTTTACATATGAGTGGACCCGATTTGAAAATAAAAAATCTTGAGTGGCTCTCTCTGTTACCTTCTCTAAGATCTCTTTATCTCTATGATATTGACATTGATGCACCGGCAACCAATGCCAACCTCTCTCCTTTCCTCGAGAAATTACAATTGCCAAATTGTGAACTCCATGGAACTTTGCCTTTCTTGCTAAATTCTTCTTCTTCTTCTTCACTTCTTTCCATTGTTGATTTGTCCTATAACAGTCTCGCTCCTTCTATATTCCATTTGTTGCACAATGCTAGCAAACAATTCACTAGCATCGACCTGTCATACAACAACTTCGTGGGCCCCATTCCTGACACATTTGGAGACATGTCCATTCTTGAGAATCTTTATCTGGAAGGTAATTCATTCACGGGTGAAACTCCCAAATCCTTTGAGAATTTAACCCATCTACAAATTCTTTCTTTGGGTGATAATCATTTGAAGGAATCAATTGCTGAGCTTTTAGAAAAGTTATCTAAAGGTACAAGGGCGTCGCCTCTTCAAACCTTGGACTTATCTGAGAATAGAGTAATTGGTGAACTCCCGACAGATATTGGCACTAGATTCCCTTCCTTAAGAGTACTAAGCCTCAGGGGAAATCAACTACAAGGGGTCCTACCAGAAAGCATAGGGAAGCTATCAATGCTTGAACAATTGGATGCCTCATCAAACTCATTGCAAGGAATTGTAAGTGAAGCCCATTTTTTGAACCTTACCAACCTTCAAGTGTTGAGTTTATCCTATAATCTAGCCCTATCTTTCAACTTGAGTCATAATTGGGTTCCTCCTTTTCAAATTCGTTTTCTATTATTAGCAAACTGTAAAGTGGGGCTTCAATTTCCAAAATGGTTGCAAACTCAGACTAAACTATTTCATCTTGATATTTCTTTTGGAAATATTTCCGATACAATACCGGAATGGTTTTGGAACTCTGCCTTGAATTTTCAGCACCTGAACTTGTCCTATAATAATATTGGTGGGAGATTGTCTGATTTGTCCACCAACTTCAGCACCTCTTCTAGCTTATTAGAAATTGATTTGAGCTATAATAATTTTTCGGGTTCAATACCGTTATTTTTTCCTGAGATTTCAATGATTAATCTCTCAAATAATAAGTTTGTTGGTCCAATTTCATTATTGTGCTCAACTATTAACTCAAAAATGATTTCTGATATTGACCTTTCTTATAATCAACTCTCTGGCGAGATTCCTGATTGTTGGAATAACTTTACAAATCTATTAGTTCTTGACTTGGGAAATAATCATTTCATCGGGAAGGTTCCACCGTCTTTAGGCTCCATGTTTTCGCTTCAATCATTGCACTTGAGAAACAACCACCTTACTGGGGAATTGCCTTCTTCACTGCAAAATTGCACATCATTGTTAGTTATGGATCTTGGTGGCAATGAGTTTATGGAGAGAATTCCATCATGGATTGGGGGATCTTTGAGTGATTTGATCATTCTTAGCCTTCGGCATAACAAGTTCTATGGAGACATACCTTCATCTATTTGTCATCTCAATCAAATCCAAATCTTGGATCTTTCCATTAATGAATTGGCTGGGAAAATTCCACAGTGCTTCAACAACTTCACTCATCTGGTGCAAGATAAACATTCCAGAAAGCTTCAAAACACATGGATGTTTCCAAAACCCTTACTTGTTTCTGATTGGACCTCTCTAGACAATATATTGATTCAATGGAAAAACAGAGAGTGGAAGTATAGGAGGCAAGTGGTCCTCCTAAAAAGCATTGATCTTTCAAGCAATCAGTTGGTTGGAGATATTCCCGAGCAATTTTCTTCTCTTAGTGGATTACTTTCCTTGAACCTTTCAAGTAACCATTTGACTGGAAAAATCTTTTCGGCAATCTATCAAATGGAGAATTTAGAGGTCCTTGATCTATCTAAGAATCATCTCTTTGGTGCAATTCCAATCGGTCTTGCTAGTTTGAATTATCTTGCTGTTCTTGACTTGTCCAACAACTCTTTATCGGGCAAAATTCCAACCGGCACTCAGTTGCAAAGTTTCAGTGCTTCTTTCTATGCCGGAAATAGCGGGTTGTGCGGTGCCCCACTTCCCAAATGTTCGCCAGATGCTCCTCCACAAAACAACAACAACAACAACAACCACAATGACTATGAAGAAGGTGATGATTTTCTAGATCGGGGATTTTACATATCCATGGTGCTTGGATTCTCTCTCGGCTTTTGGGGATTTGTGGTCACTTTAATTCTCAAAGACTCATGGAGATTAGCTTACTATGAATTCTTGAATGATGTCAAAGATTGGCTTTACGTGAAAATGAGAATTTATTTGGCAAGACTACAACGAAAGCTTGGGCGCACATGATGATGTGATGAATGAATGAATGGTAGGAGCTAAGGTAAAATTACTCGCTCTACTCATGGTATTATTTCATTTTGATCTTTTTTTAGTGAAAGAGTACGTAGTTATTTAAACTATGAAATTACACTCTGCACTTTCATTTTGTACCATACCTATTAATCAAGTTTTTGCCACAACTTTGAAATACTGGACAGGTTGGCATAGATGGATTCTGTGGATTATTGCAACACCAAATTGAAGGATTTGGATGGAGTACTTAGCTAGCTTAGTTATGATTTGTGTGTTTCATTCACTAGTTTTAGAAAGAAAAGTCTGTATTTGTTTTTGTTTTTTGTTTTTCATCAGCTTATCTTTTCAATTAATCATTGTTACTAAAATTAATTTCTCCGTCCTCACATTTTAAAGATGATTTGCGTATGTTATTGTCATCTTCTCAATTGTTACTAAGTACATGTTTTCTATAATTGTTCTGCATTTATAATTTTATGATGATTCCTGTACATGTCATACATGTTTCCAAGTGAGTTTAAACTCACACATTGCCGCCTCCAATTATGACTTTTAAGTTAGACAATAGACCAACTACGCTAAGCCTCAAGATTATTATTATTATTATTATTTGCTACAATCTGCATAACTGGTTGCAGCGAGCAATAATATTTTTTATAACATAAAAGCAGTAAGTTTAATGACTTATCAAACATTATTACATGAATCATGGTCTATGCAATTGTATGGACCACAAATAAAAAGTACATTTTTAATATACTAAAATTACATCATCTGTGTATATAAAGTACATTTGAGTACTGAAAATACATTATTTAATATACTATTAAATAAAATATATTTAGTATAAAAATAATGCACTTTTAATATATTAAAAATATACTTTGTATACACGATTCACAGAATAATTTGTCGTGACCTATTTGACATTTTTTCCTATGATTTTTTATAATTTGCCTTTTGCGATTACTGAAAAATACGAAGCCCAGGAGAAAACCCAATGAAACAATAGTTGGGCCTAAAGAGGCTTGTAGAAGCAACATTTCTTTTCTTGTTCCCATAAAGAAGAAGCTGGTGGCTTAATTGTACAGTCATTATACGGTGGACCATGATCAGAGAATGTCGTCGTTTCATTAAGTAAAAAAAAACATTCGTCATAAGTTTTAACAGAGCTCTGTAAATAATACTACAATTTATCTCAAAAGATACTGTCTCATATTTATTTTTATATTATCAAATGAAACTGTAGTTGTGTTGAAAGAAAACTACATTGTATATAAAATGAAACTGAATAACAGTTTCACATATTTAAGTGTATATTATCAAATGAAACTGTAATTATATCAAAATGATATTGTAGTTGTGTTGAAAAAAATTGCAGTGTATTATAAAAGAAACTGTAATTGTGTTGAAAGGAAACTGAATAACAGTTTCACATATTTGAGTGTATAATATTGAATGAAACTATAACTATATTGAAAAGGAAATGTAATTGTGTTGGAATGAAACTACAGTTATGTTAAGAGAGAACTAAAATGTATATAAAATGAAAATTAACAGTCGAAACGGAGCCGTTTCAATGATTTGTTTTCATTAATCAAAACGACGTCGTTTTGATGCATGGATCTGGCTCAGTACACAGTAAAATGTACGTTAATTGTAATGCAATTATGCAAAGGGGAGGACTTTCGGATGCCTACACAAAGCTCCATTCACATCTCTATATATATACGATATACCAACCCGACCCATTCTCTTTCTCCCTCTCCAGTTCCATCCAAATGCAAAGGCGGCCATTAACAAGGACTGGTTTCTCTCTTCATACATAAATAGGTAAACCCGAAACCCTTGACTCAAACCACTGCTTACTCCCTTGTCCAATCTACTGTAAGCTTGCCGACAAAATTAGCTATATTCCTTTCGTTTTACTCACTTTTGTTTCCCTTCTTTCTGCAGATACTTTGATCTCACTCCTAAATCCTCATCGCTATCTGGGTAGAGTACATTCTTGGTTTATCCATTCGTTTCTTATGAGTTTGGATTATGTTTTGCTTTTATGGTCGATGAATTGAGCTTGATTTTGCATGCATTTCTACTGTTCATGTTGATTTTGAATTCTTCTACTTTTAATCTTCATGTTTTTTTAATGGATTTTATTGAATGTTAGTAATCAGGATTATCTAGAATCTGGCTGTATCTCTTGATAGAGAATACTGATGTTTTAAATCACTTTATTAATTATAGTTTTTGCCTTTAGGAGCTTAAAGATGCAATTGTTGTCTAGTTTAAGCATACACTGTCTCCATAGCTGGGAATGAGCAGAGAGAATGATGCACATTTCCTTAGTTTGACTTGTGTGTTAAAGCAGAGTTGCAGAAGTCAAGATTGTCTTGAATGTAATTGCTGCACTTATGAAAATTTTTAGGAAAATTATCATCCGCTAAGGGTTGATTTAATTCATAGTTATGAGCTACATATTGGTGCTCTAGCTAATGCTACTAACTATAAAGCTTTTTAATGAGAAATGAGTGAAGAAATTCAGGTGCTTAATGATTTTCTTCAGTAGCCATGGACTTGGTGCAATTTTGAGTATTTGGGTGATTCGATATGGTATTATAATTATTATAAATACATTGAAGTGCAATATAATAAGTTTAGTTTTCTCTTTTCTTTCTAGCACTTTCTATATACACTTGGTTAGATTAATTTAGTTCCCGTTTTTCTTTATATATTATCTCTTTTTACTTTTTATCCCCCTGTCTTTTCCCTTTTGGTGGCATCCCCTTGGTAATAAATTTTTATCTCAGTTTAACAAATGGAAAACTTATGTGATTGAATTGCTATGAAGTTGTGGTCCACGATCTACCATGTGTTTCCATTCCCTCCCATGCCATTTAAAAGTTGACTGCAGCAAAGTGTACTTTAGACTCTTATCAGCATAAATGTTGTTTTCAGTTTTTCACTGAATGTTTGATATTATTGGCATCCTATTACTCATTTTCTTTATGTTTAAATATATATTTTTTGTTCTAACATATATTTTTCATTTGATTTTTTCAGGCAGAAAGTTTATTTGGTTTGTTGGAGGATTTGGGGTTACTATTTCATAGTTGTTTGTGTTCCATTTTTATTATATATGGACTGAGGTATATATTTCATGGGAGGTTTAGAGGACAGTGAACGACCTACAAAACGTGTAAAAGTGGCCTCTAGAGAATCAGGAGGTCTTTTGAACGGAATATCTCCTACTGAGCCTGCAAGTTGCTCTCTGAGCAACTCAATGGCTCGGTCTCTAGCATTTCAAGCAGACACTGAGGTTGTTGGTTCAAAGCGTGTTGTCAAGAAAGTTGAATTTGTCCAAATCATATCTGAAGCATTATATTCTCTTGGGTATAAGAGGAGTGGGGCATGTCTGCAGGAAGAGTCTGGGATACCTTTGCACTCCTCAGTTGTAAAATCATTTATGCAGCAAATCCTCAATGGAAAATGGGATGAAAGTGTAGCCAGTTTGCAAAAAATTGGTGTAGTAGATAAAACAATTATAAAGTTGGCTTCTTTCTTAATATTTCAGCAGAAATTTTTTGAACTTCTGGATGGTGACAATGTCATGGGTGCGTTGAAGACATTGAGGACTGAGATAGTACCTCTATACGTAAACCATGATCAGGTCCTCGAGCTTTCCTCCCATATCTTGTCTCGTTCACAACAGAATCTTGCTGGCATATCAGGCCAGCAAATTGTAAGGATGAAATCACGTTCAGAACTATTAGAGGAATTGCAGAAATTGCTCCCCCCTTCTGTCATGATACCTGAAAAGAGGTTGGTGAATCTTGTGGAACAGGCTCTTGACTTGCAACTAGTTGCTTGTAGGTTTCACAACTCTTTGGTGGGTGAAATATCGCTGTTCACTGACCACCAGTGTGGTAGAGATCGAATTCCTTCTCAGACCTTACAGGTTAGAGCATGCTTTTTGATGAATTTAATTGTTATTTACTCCATAACATTTTACTATTATTTCAGGGCTGATATTTAAATTTGTTATCATTATACTGTATACAAGGATATTAAAAATATAATTTTTTTTTAGATGTGATCCACTCTCTGAGACTTAATTCAATCTTCATAGATTTCTTGAGATATTTTCTTGAAAGGTTCTATTAGATGCCAATACATTGCAATCCGTGTTGTATATTTGAAAGAGTTTGACCTCCCATCATTTCATTTTGAGGAGTTTATAGTGTCAATTTCAAATCTTGTAGCTATTTCTAGATTTCAATTCTTTCCTATTTCTCATTTATTTGTAGTTTTGAGGGGGCACTGCATCACTTTGAAGTACAATCTGTATGTAGCATTAATATTTGCACCCTTCACTTGCAATCTCGCAGATCTTAGAGGAGCACAATGATGAAGTCTGGTTCTTGCAGTTCTCCCATGATGGAAAATACCTGGCCTCGTCATCTGCTGATTGTTCTGTTATCATTTGGGAGGTATTTTGAGGTTCTCAAACTGCCCTTGCTGTATTATTGTTGCCTTGTTGACTTATCAAAAGAAATAAATATGCTCTCTCTCTCTTTCTTCACACACATGTTTGTTAATTGTTTTCTAGTAACTCCTTTTATTTAGAATTTTTGCCTCCTCTCCTGTAACCTGTGCTGCCATTACCTTATGGTTATATAGAAATGAAATGTATGTATATACTCCAATGTGATTGTTTGGTTGATGCTGAGGCTTTTCGATTCATTCTATGAATTCTATGTTGCATACTGTCCTTTGTATTTGTGTGTAATGTATTGTAAATTTGTTTTACATTTCTTTCTGTTTTAGGTCAAAGAAGACGGTCAAGTCCTTTTAAAGGATCGGTTTTCTGGTCACCAGAAGCCTGTCTCGTATATTTCGTGGAGCCCTGATAGCAGCCAGATTCTCACTTGTGGACTGGAGGAAGTTGTTAGGCAATGGGATGTTGCCTCTGGGGAATGTGTTCATGTTTATGAAAAAGATGGTGTTGGTCTGATTTCGTGCGGATGGTCTCCAGATGGCCAAAGTATATTTACCGGTGTTACTGACCAAAGTATTAGCATGTGGAGCCTAGACGGGAAGGAGGTGAAAAGTTGGAAAGGGGAAAAGACTATTAAGATTCCGGATATTGGTATAACAACTGACGGGAAGCAGATTATTTCTGTTTGTAAAGATAACATGATTTCATTATTTAGACATGAATCAAATACCGAGGAATTAATTGAGGAGGATCAAGACATAACCTCTTTTGTATTATCCAGGGACAATAAGTACCTCTTGGTTAGTTTGCTTAACCAAGAAATTCATCTTTGGTATATAAGTGGACATCCAAGGTGTGTAGCCAAATTTAAAGGTCACAAGCGCCTTCGCTTTGTTGTAAGGTCCTGTTTTGGTGGACTCAACCAAGCATTCATTGCTAGCGGAAGTGAGGACTCCCAGGTACCTTATTTTGCACGAATATAACCTCCTCATATTCCATTGCTTATGATCTTTTGTAGTTTTACTTGTAATTGTTACCAACACTGTCATTTTGTAGGTTTATATATGGCACAGAAGCTCCGGGGAACTTGTTCAGACATTGTGTGGACACTCTGGGACTGTCAACTCTGTGAGTTGGAACCCAGTAAACCCTCATATGCTAGCCTCTGCCAGTGATGATCGGACTATTCGCATATGGGGATTGAATCGCGTAAACATGAAGCAAAATGGCTCGGTTAGTAATGGCGTCCATTATTGCAATGGCAGAGGTAGAAGACTATAACCTTCTGTTTTCCCAATGGTTTATTTCCCTGCTCATTACTTTCAAGTGAAAATTCTTTTGCATCCATGTCAATTCAACATTTACACTGAGCAAGAATATGAAATGTGCATTAACTTTTTAAGTAATAAAATACCTTAGAATTGGTCAGGGATCTTTGGTTTTGATATTTAGCTAGGATGTTGAATTTTATCTTCTGAGAAGAGAGAAACAGAACAGAGATGGTTGAAATATACTGGATTTATCCACATTAGCATCAGCCTCCATCATGACTCCAAAACATTTCTAAAACTTTATGGGCAAGGCAGAAGAAGGTTTAAAAGCTCAGTTTAGCAGCATGTGATTTAGGGGAACAAAACACTACATACAGACTGACTGAACTCAGAAACACATTCAACCTTAAGCAAGGCTGAAAGAACTGGCAGTGCTCTCGACGAACTTCCTTGCTCCCTTGAACCATCTCTTGTCGCCTGCCTGTGCCTTGCAGATGTAAAGCTTTCCATCGGAAACACTGGCGGTGATCAGCTGGTGCTTCCCACCTTCATCTCCATCAGCGGTTCTTGTCAACACAGAGATAAAGTAGTACTGCTTTCCTCCGACCACTGGAGTTGATTTCTCCAATATGTTTGCAGTGGCCACAGCATTAGGGTCAAATCCTCCCTGCAAACAACAATGTTCATCTTG
>CM008342.1:49107649-49124459 GCA_002525835.2 Ipomoea batatas | reverse complement strand
AACTTGTGGGTCCCATCTCAATTAGCCCTGATTTAAGCCAGCAATATCCATAGGAAACAGGTATCCATGCCAAACTCCCCAATTCAGGTAAATTTTGTCTATTGGGAATATAACATACAAGTCCTTAGTCCAACTTAATTTTAACTGTCAATACTTTAATAAATAATATTCCCATTGATCAACACTGGTATTTCTGATATCCATCGGATGCAATCAGACATGATAGTGCCCGGACCGACCCAAATAATATATATGATTGTATCTGATACCAAAAAAAAAAAAAAGGTATTGGACTGAGTGGGGCTTAGAAGTGACCCAAAATAATTATATTTGTGTAAATTAATGGGGCCAATTATATTGTGGTCTTGGTAATTGGAAAATCTTTTGCAGTTGTTGATTTAAAAAAAAAAAAAAATTTGAAACAGCCACAGGTTATGGACAAACAGAATATAGCAATGATATGATTACTTCCCCATATATATTCCTTTTGTGATCTTATATGTTGTAGTAGCTTAGCATAAGCTCTGAGAAAGAATCGAATCACCTTTTTCAGCTTACGATTCTAATTCTATTTTCCATTCTTTCCCCTTTTACATACACATGTAATAGGTATTATTCACACCCAAAAAAATATAAACAAAAAATATGTTCTTTAATTTACGAAAAAATCTGCAACCATTACCGGAAAGTACACTTTGAAAAAAAAAAAAGTTCTATTGAATAAGACAGTACGTAGTGACATGTTGTGTTACCTCGAAGAAACGTTGCACCAAAGGCCATGATAATCTTTGTCTTGGTTGTTATGCATATTTTGTGTTCCTTTCTGAACAGATAACTCAGATTTTCTTGAGGTTTGGACATCCTCGGAAGTGTCGCCGGAGGACCCGTTGTCAAATATCTCCGATTGGCCTATATATATGTGTAACGTCATAACACCCCAAATTAAAAAATTATAAAAATAAAAATAAAATAAAAAAGAGTAAGTAAATGCCAAATATTAAGACACCATTAACGTCATAGAGCCCAACCTGAAGAAGCTGCGACTGCTGACTTATCAGTAGTCTTCACAGTTCGATACATCTGCGTAAATATAGAGCAAAATACATAAAAAATTTAAAAATTTATTCATTTAGCAGCTCAAATATAGTACATAATACATTTTTATATAATCAATGGCATAAAAATCTCACACCTTATCTTATAATAATTAAATATTGCATATGTATATGTATGGTCACATTTAAAGCCCTAGCTACTTACGACCATCTTATCTTAAAGGCTAGTGTATAGGGTTCCTAGTACTAGATGTGGACCTCGGAGCCTGATATGTGTAATGCCAGGACAAGCAGTGAAACGATGAAAAACTTTTTGCATGTGCCCTATGTATGTATATGTATACATAATAATTTACACATATACACACATACCTACGTACATACATGCATGTCTCTATATATAATGTATGTATGTGTGCATGTGGACTTAAATGAATGTATAGCATATTTGACCCGGCCTGATAGTTTAGTTGACCAGGAAAATCCGAAATCACTATCCAAAGGGTTTTAAGAACCAGAAATATGGAATTTAACTATGGGTTTTTGTAAAATCATATTGTTTTGTGGTTGGATAATGATTCTCATCCACACAAACTAATTACAAACATGTTTAACAGAAACAATAATTATAGTAAGAAGATTGAAGGTGGTGGAGACAGTGTATGCCTAAACTTGTCCTGGCTTAGATGCTACTATGATTATTCTTCTCAACTGTCTTTGTCTTACTTGTTTCGATCTGATTGCACCCTTATTATTGATAAATCATCACTCTCTCTCTCTCTCTCTCTCTACATATACGTATAGAGAGAGAGAGAGAGCCAAGCTGTAGAGCAATTTGCTCACTGCTACTAGTGTACTACTGCTACTATCCCTACATGGACGGATGGTTCATTCTTCAAAGCAATAAAAAAGCTGGTTTAATTAATTAATACTCCTGCAAAACCATCAGATCTATAACAAAAGGATGGCTTAGGTTTCACACTTCTCTCACTTTCTGTTTGAATGAAAATTAACCAAAAATGTTAAGTTCTGTCACAAAATTACTTCTCTGCAACATGTAATAAAATCTTCTTTTTTACTTTTTTAAAAGTTAATTCATATACCACTAGGTTTAGGGGTGTTCATTCGGTTAACCGAACGGTTAACCGAACCGAACTACCAAAACCGAATTAACCGAACTTCCCAAACCCTTTAACCGTTCACCGAACCGAAGTTTCTATTTTCGAATTAACCGAACCGAATTTTTTTTCGGTTAATCGGTCGGTTAACCGATTAACCGAAATTTTAAATCAAAATTTAAAAATCTGAAAATGCAAAAATCTGGTGGTCGAGAGCGGTGGCCGGTGGCGGTCTGACAATGCGGTGGCGGAGGCGGTCTGGTGGTCGAGAGCGGTGGCGTCTCGGCGAGGTACGAGGAGCCGACTGCCGCCGATGGTCTGACAGTGCGAGTGGCAGTGGCGTCTCGGCGAGGTGCGAGGAGCCGACTGCCGAGGATGGATTGACAGTGCGACAGCGGTGGCCGGTGGCGGAGGTCAGGAGGTGGTCTCACAGAGTCACAGTGCGAGGGCGGTGGCTGGTGGTGGATCGTGGTAGGCTATGGCCGGTGGAGCGGCGGGAGTGCGGGACTCGGTGGAGCGGCGGAAATGTCATGCGAAATGCAGAAAGCCAGAAATGATTAAATGAAAATGCTAGGGTTTTGGGCCTTTTGGGTTACAACAGTTACAACATATTTTAAAATAAAAAAAATAATATATATATATATAACTTTTCGGTTAACCATTCGGTTATTCGGTTAACCGGCTTTTCCGAACCGAATTAACCGATAACCGAAATTATAGGAATCCTTTAACCGTTCACCGAACCGAAAAATTTCGGTTCGGTTACGGTTAACCGAATTTCGGCGGTTCGGTCGGTTAACCGCCAATTGTCCGTGTTTTGCACACCCCTAACTAGGTTAACCTAGAGTAAAAAAAAAAAATACTCAGTACACATCCTGACATAGTGACTACGAGTTTTTCTGATCATTCAAAAATAAAATAAAAAATGTTTAACTATGGAATACATATAACAGTAATTTAAAAAAAAATTGTAATACCTTAATTTTCCTGTAATATAAATGTACCTAATACTTTCTTCTCCTACATGTAGGGTGTACTGGCTAGCAGACACAGAGTCCGAGAGCTGTAACACCTTTAACTTATTTGAAAAGTTATTTATGTTAATGATTTTTCTAAAATTCAACCAACAAATAATTTCGGAAATAATCTGGTACGGTTTTGTACAGTAATATTTTATTTTCTTTAATGTAATAACCTAAGAACTGTTTTAAAGAAAATAAAATAACCTAAAAACTGATTGGGAGTGGTAAATGGAAAGAAGGGAAAACGCCATTTTAGGCTTTTAACCTGTAAATGAGATTTCACATGCGCCAAGGTGAGATCTTTGACATCCATGAGCTCAAGAACCGACTTGGGTGTTGCTCCTAGGTAAAAAACAAAGATACCCATTTCATTATTTTGTCCGAAATTGTTTGTTTTTTAAAACCGGAAAATCTTGAAACTCAAAGAGGAGGAGGAGAAGATTATATATAAAATATATACTTTCGTGACCGCCGAGGAGGTCGACGGCGTTAACGAAACGGGCGTGGAGAGTGGTGGTCCACCGCATCCGCGGCGCTCTCATGCTGCGCCTCGCCGGAAACCTCGCCGGAAGAAACCTGGACCGCATTAGAGGTTGATGATGACGGTGGGACTGGGAAGAAGAAGAAGAAGGAGAAGACGGTGGGTTTTGAGAGTACACCGGGATCCCTCTAATGGGCCTCAAGAACCCAATCTCCGAGCCCAGCCCAACTTGCGGGTGGCTATACTGGAACTGGACGAAATTGTTGCCGCCGTTACTATTTCCGTTATGTTCCGGCCATTGATTCGACAGCGAAAGCTCAAAAGAAGAAGAAGAAGAAGAAGAAACGGCGTTTATAGCAGACTCGGAGTTTCTGGGCCCCAGCGCTCTCTTCCAGAAACTCAAGTCCATGACGTCACCATGATGATGATGTTCTTGAGCTTTAGAAGCCGTCCATGGCGAAGAAGAGGGTTTATTAGCGTTTGGTGGACTTATACGCAGAGACAAGTCTGGTTGTGCTGGAAATAACTCCATCTATCTATCCTTCAATTCTCTCTCTCTCTCTCTCTCTCTCTAGGTTTTCTTCTTCTTCTTCTTCTTCTTGTTCTTGATATTATTAAGCTGGAAAGGAAGGTGATAGAAATTGGGGTTTTTGTTACACAGAGAGCTCGGGAGAGATGATCAAATGGAGATTTAATTTGTGATTGAGAGAGAGAGAGAGAGAGAGGGGACAAGGTATATGAAGTGAATGGTTGTTTCTTTTGTGTGAAGTATATTTGAGAAAATGACAGTTGATGGGTAAGGGGGGGTTAGAGGATTGTGGGAGACATTCTATGGCCACACTCGACTATATATAATAAGGAGCAAGCATCATATCGAATAAATTCAATCCTTAATCTATACATACACACATACACATACACACGCATATATATTTATTTATAGTTGCGTGTGAAACTACGAGTAATTGTTGAAATTATGTATTCCATTTGTCTCATTTCATATTAATAATTCATACAATAAAGTTCGAACAAAACTATTGTAATACTTGCGACATCAATAGTACCAGGTACGTAACACTAAATATAACATTCAAAGTTTGACTAAAACTATTATGATACCATATTTTTTTTATTTTTTGATAGTACCCATTACATGAAACCATATATAACATTTGGCCAAAACTATTATATATATATAGTACTTGGATCAATAGTACTCAATACGTGACCCCAAACCCGCCTAGTATGTATACATTACTAATACTAGTTCATATATATAGTATATACACCATTTTATATTTTTGAAACAATATAAACCATTTTATATTATTATATATATGAATATATGTTTATTTATTTATATTGACAACTATGTATTAGTAATTCGTGTATTGTATAAATGATTATTGAGTTTTGGATTAAAGCATTATGTATTTGATTATTTAATATATTATGACTTACTACTTTATTAATTATTATTGTGTTTAACAAATTACAAATACATTTAAATTTAAAACTTTTAAAATTTGATGGGCCCTATCAAAGCACGTGGGCCTAAAGCAGGGTGAAATACCTTAGGCCCGTATTATTGGAGGGCTTTCTAGCCATCCCCGCTATACGGTGGGCTTTGGCGGATTTTGTTGTGCCGGCCAATTTTGATAGCTTTATTTAGCACCATATAAAACTCTTTAAAATTTATGTTAAATGCTAAAAGATGATACTTTGAAAAATATAAAGTTATTAAATAAAATAGAATAAAGAGAATAATTTAATGAAGTGAAACATTATGGTTTATTGCCGTTATATAACACCAGCACCTATATAGTAATGTATCAAATATTTTCTCATTTATTATTTGTCTATTGTTAAAGATATATATTGGATGACAGTCCACTTTAATACTAGGATCAAAAGATTATGTTATAATAAAAATGACTAAAAGTATATTGTCACATATAAATTTATGACGAAAAATAAAATTAACTCATTAAAAAAACATATATATGAAGTGCATTCTATTACGCAAACAGTATTAATTTTGAAAATTAAAAATGAATAAGATAAAGTAGAGCTGTCATGCAAATTGCAAAATTTGATTGAAGGAGTATTAGAATGATTAGACAGTACTAAGATGAGGGTTTGCTTTTGTGGTCGTGGGCGTACGTGGGGCAACTATATAATAATATGATGAGAAAGGGGAAGAAAAGTAAATAATTAAGGTTATCCTTATATTTGTTTACCAATGAGCTTTTAATTTGTTTGTGTGGTATTTGTTCAATATATTTTTCTATCAGTTATAATTTAAAGGGTTTGATTCTGTGACATTCTCCTAAAGAGAGTCACATACAGAAGTGCCAATTAAGCACAAAGTATTTAACATAATTGCATAAAGCTTTTAATTAAAGTATGGATTTAATTGTGAACTCTTCAATAATCAATTTTTGGGAAAACTTAAGAATTAACATGGTCCATAAATAAGGATGTCAATTAGACTAAGCTAGTCTACATGCATTATCAAGCTTATTGGTTTGACTTAATAATAGAGTTAATTTTATCAAACTTTTTTTTTTTTTTTGCCTTAATCCTAAAACTCCGATCAAACTATTGGAATTTTTAGTTGCGCACTTGCGCTCAATTAAAATTAACATTTTAAAGTTAAATTTTAACAAACTAGGATATATAGCATAGTAGCACTACTATATACCTTTACATTAATAATAATAAATATAAATTTAAAACATCATTTAATTTCACCCAAATCTCTAATTTTAAATTCCAACTCAAAAACATAATGTAAAAATTATGAACATTTGTATATAATATATAAATCATTTTTATATTAAAAAGTTTATTTTTATTTAAAATTGTAACAAATAAAAAATATATTTACATTTATCATATAATAATTATAATAAGTTTTTACTTTTCATTATTTATTTTTCATCAACAATAATTTTTTATCAAAATTTTATTTCACAAGTGATGTTGAATAATACTGGTTGCTTGTGCAATTATATATATATATATATATATATATATATATATATATATTATGCAACTAAAATGAACACAAACAATTATATAAAACGGTGAAATTATTCAATATGCATAGCTATAAGTTTTAATTATTTTTGTCCTTATTAAGGAGTTTTGTACAATGATAGATAGTCGGCGCCACCAGAATGGAAGAAAATGGAAAACTTATAGACAACGTAAACAACAGCAAATGCACAGAAACAATGATCTTATTGCGATTACTATTTTGAAGTCACGACATAATAATTAATCTATCGTTAATTACACTGTTCACATAATTCCAACCTCATTTTACTCGGTGATAAGAAATAGAATCCGCTTCTATGACAGTGATTAAGAATTGAGAAAAAACTTGCTTTTACCGTTAAGATGGAGTTAAAACCTTGCCACAGACAATCGGTAGATTGGTTCGTTTTTCTTTTTTTGTTTACAGAAGTGTATAGTTCTTTTGTTGTTGATAGAATTACAGATGATTATATGCGTCCGTATGATAACTCACTTGGTTTTTATGTGACCGATTGTGACCAGATCAAGAGGCAATTATATGTGTTATATAGATGTCTTTATCAGAAATGGGTCGACATTGTTTTTAATGATAGTCCAAAGTTTGATGCGCAAAATGGTAGCCATGGAAAAAGATGGACCAAAATCTGACTTTAGACAATTACATTAATTAGATAATGACGGTGATTTTGGAAAATTAAAACGAGGATTTTGTCAAACAATTGGCAGTGGGAATTAATTGAATGAACCAACATCGTCAATTCTTTGTTCCCTATAGTCATCGAGTTATGACAAAACTTGAAAAACATTATATTATTCTAAAGTGTGATAATCTTACGAACATTGTCAATCGTTTGTTTCTATAGTCATCAAGTTATGATATAAAACATGAAAACATTAGCACGGAGTATGATATACTAAAGTGTGATAATTATCTTACTTTTTAGATATTCATGTATGAAAACTAATTAGTAATATCAATCAGCACTTTCACATCTACCACAAAGTTCCTTTGTTATCAATCACTTTATGGTGCGTCAGGTTGCAGGGAGAGAATTAGAGAGGCAACGAATTGCAATTTTAAGGAACAAGAATATGCGAATAACATAAGAATAAAGTAGAAATTTAATTTAAATTTCAATGTTGAGTTTGCAAGAATAGATCAGAATTATTGAGAATTTCAATTTCAGTGTTTGGTACCCATGTGAATTAATAGAAGGGAATAAATAATATAAAGACCAAAATGTCCATTATTATTATTATTATTATTATTATTGTTACTCCGTATTATTATTATTATTATTGAATAACAAGTAAATTTGTGTCAAAACTATATATAATGCAATGCAGTTGTTATTTGGACACTTTAGATATAAACTTGTATCACTATAGCATATTTAATGTCTCCCAAAATTTACTTAACCATGCAACGTTAAGTTTCATAAGCTCATATTCAAAAAGCTGCATAAAAATAAAAGTACCTAAGTTAGGTAAACATAATAAAATGTTAAGCTTTAATTTTTAAATACTCACAATATCATAGAAAGGCAATTTTGCCTTAAGAGGTTTTCTTTTCTTTTTTTTTTTTTAAAGAAAAGAGAACGATAATTTTAATTTGTAATTTTGTCTCAATGCGTTTTTTTTTTTCCTTAGCTTCCCAACCAATGGGGAATTGAAATATCAAGGGGAGTGGGGGTGGGGGATGAGATTCTATTTGAGCGAAATGATGTCGAGGGAATTGCAATTCCCTCCACCAAATAAAAGAATTTATTTGTCTTTAGAATTAGATGAGAGTGAAATTCCAATTCCTCCAACAAAACAAGCTGTTATAGTCTTTGCAAATAAAGATACATCATCAAATTCATTTGCTATTCACTACATTAAATTGTATTTTTTTCACAAGGATCATCCATGCATAAAATTATATTGTAGTACTTATTAGCTGCCAACTATTGTTCTTCTCTGATCTCAAGAAAAATCTCCACAACTCAGAGATCGAGTTGATGCAATCTTCAATTCCTTCACACATTGTTGAAGTTGATTGGATTGACAATTATATTGTTGAATTTAAGTGATCCAGTATAGATCATCTGAAGAGAGCGAGATTCCAAATGGATGCTTGAATGCTTAAGAGTTAGATGGTTACGTTCTTAGTACGCTTAGCTTATGTAATCTTTCTTTTTTGTTCATGACTATCTTTTTTATGATGTTCTGATCTAATTCTTCTTGCGGTAAACTTCTTCTACCTCTTAAAGTATTAATTAAAGCATATTTTATGGCAGGTTAATTACTTCTAATTTTTTTTAATACATAGGTGATCCCACTGCACCTTCGCCCTATTAATCCTAAGCTTACAGGACTCCGTCCCTAGAGCCTGCAAAAGTACTGTAAATCGTGCAATTAGCCCATCGGCCAAACTCTAGTGTTACGTTCATGCTCACAAGGGATCCAATTCACACCTTCAATCATTATGAGTATTTTTCGCATTTATGTTTCTAGTGAGTTTCAAACCCCACTGCAATGCAGTCGTGACATCAAGTCAGAAGACGAACCTCTATGCTAAGCCGGGGATAATTACCTCTACTATTTGATCATATCTTTTAATTTGTTGAGTTCATCACTTTTTTGACGAGTAACCTATTTTGCTTGAAAAAGCTTTGCAACTTTCTTAAGTCATCTGATAATCTGATATAGAGTACTCATCTGTTGTGTGAGTCTGTGAGATCTTCTACTATTGCCACATTAGAAACTCTTCCAGTTTGCTAACTTCTTTTGAAAGCACACATCTTTCAAAAGTGAACCTCTTCTTATTTGACATCATAGTTTCAACAATTTTTTGTTAATATTTTTTGGTCAGGTTTTTGAACAAATTATTATACCTTTCAATTCGTTATAATTTTTTTTTGGTTCGATCAAACAACTCATCTAATTAATCAGAGATATATATTTTCCAACTTAGTTCATTGCCACGACACATTTTCTGTTTGGCAATCTCTTTAGAATTTGGACAAAGTTTAATTCTATGTTAGTTGAATCTCTAAGTCTTACTCAAATTTCGATAACATTCAACTTTTTTGAGAGCTACCCCTAGGTGCTTAAGGTGAACTCTTTTGTTCTTATACTAGCTCGATTGCTTTAATTTGATCATATAATTTTTTTTACCTTTACATATTTTCTAAAATAGAAAACTCTAATAATTTTTGAAAATTTGAAATTCTTAATACATCATCTTAGCATAATAAAAAATCTATTAAATAATACTTATTCCAAAGAATATGGCGTGACCAACTTTGTTTTTCTTTCTTTCTTTTATTTTGGTTTGTTTAATTTTTCTTTTAATGCTTTATAGGGTATACGGTGGCGAAAATGGTATACTCCTTTTGCCTCAATACATTTATCTTTTATAAGTTTCTCAATTTATATATTCTATTTATTATTTATTGGTCAATTAGCCCTTTATTCTTCATTTATCTTCTTTACCAAATTCTTACCTTTCAAATTTGAAATTTTATTTAATAATATTAAATTATTTCTTTTCAAAAATAAATTATAAATAACATAAAGTTAAGTCTCAAAATTCAAATAAGGCCCATACTTTAGAGCAACAATCATTATTAGTCCACACAACTATGTGGAGTGTGGACCATACTATCAAATAAGGTATATTCAGTACAAAATAATGTACGTTTAGTATATTAAAAATATACACTGTATTCAAGAAAAATACATTATTTGAGTACTGAAATCATATTATTTTGTATAATGTACATTCAATATACTAATAATGTACCTTGAATATATTAAAAATGAACTTTTTGTTATGATTCACACAGTACTATGTGGACCACACAGGAGACTAGGAGAGTAAAAATTAGACAAGATAAATGAACATTTGCATGTAAAAATTATTTGTGGTTTAATGTTTTTCTGAGATATAATCATATGCATAATAATATTTTTATATATAATGGAAGTATATATGATTATATGTACTAATTAAAGTTGTAAAAGGCCGGCTTGCAGTATAATGCATATTAATTAGTGAAGTATGCACTTACAGATTCCATGAAGTTATGATACGATATGGAGAAGGCGATAGATATTAAGAGTTGACAGGTTGACAAGATGTTGTATGCTAACATTATTATTATGAAATGATAAAGTTTTCCCAAAAATGATTGCTGCATGCATACTCATATCATAGTATAGGTGAGAATGGAATCTTGTGGAAGACATGGTTTCCAGTTGGTGCATATTTTGACTGTATCTTAAACTTGGAATTATCCTAAATCTTTTTATTAATTATTTAATTATATATGTTCCCCAGTACTCTAATTACAATCATATTCAATTCATTATTTTAATCTAATGTTAAAAGGTTTGTAATGATCTGATCTCCGGGTAGTTTTTAATCCTAGATATTTTTTATTTTTTATTTTTAAACAAAAGGCAATAACCTAAATATTTGGTCTCAAAGCCCGCCCAAAGAAAGAACAAAAATATGAATTTTTTTTTTTTGAATACAACTGACCCTATTACATTGTAGTATCCGTTCATCTATACTGTTCTCAACCTGTTGAAGCACAAAGAGTCAATTTCAAGATCTCCTCCACTGAGACTCGAACTCATGACCTCCCATCTAAGGGTGGCCACTACATGCCAATTGAGCACAAGGTGCTTGGCACAAAAATATGAATATATTTATTGGTTATTGTGATTTGACTGACTACATCTGTATTAAAAGAAAAAGAATTAATCACATATTTTTAAATACTAATACAAATCTCAGTTGCACTAAAAATATATTTAGATAAACTTTGAGTAAGATAGGCTAACCCGCAAAAAAAAAAAAACAAAACTTTGGAAAGGAGATGGACGCACAAATAGTTCACCAACTCTAAGAAGTTTACACCCTTCGTCTTTTTAATTTTTCATCTTATTTTCTTTTATTATTATGTATATAAAAGATGTATCCTTGAAGCATTGGAACTCATTTGTTTGAAACCCTCGAAACCGCATTTTAGTAAGGCTTTTAGGTTTGGAAAATGCTTTATTTTCATTTTAAATTTTTCCTCTAATAATTTTCTTCATAATGTGCCTTTTATTTATTTGGTGTTTAGGAATGAACTAATCCACCACCACTAATTAAAAAGAGAATTTATTCACCACTGATTAAAATGAGAATTTACTCACCTATTAGATATTGGCACATCATTAAAGATAAATAGGAGGGAAAAAAATTAGGAGGCCGGGGTATATCTTTATATTTATCTAGGCATTTATCCACACCTTAAAAAGCGTTTCACCATGTGGGAAATGTTTATTGACTTTATCTCAATTTGAATCAGTTGGTTATGAAAAGAAGCATTTTCAATTTAAGTCAATCAATTATAGAAAGAAGCACGATCACCAAGACTTGAACCCCTAACATATAAATGCACAACTATATCTTAATTCACCTAGTCTACATACTATATTTCTTGTGTAAGGGGAAGCGGTAAAAATCAGTTGAGGAGAAGAGTGTGGAGTATTGTGGACATGGTTAATTGAAGAATGACAACCACTCGCTCATTCCATCGATTAAACATGTTTGATCGAGACATGATAACCACTCATTTCACTGCGCTGCGTACGAACACTATAAATAGGGTCCTTTGTCCCCTTCTAACATCATCCCATTTCCATTGGGACACCTAGTAGTGTGCCTTCTAGGCTAGAGTCAAAGGCCTAGTCTAACTAGGGCTTGGACTCATATTGTGCTGGTTTTATTAAATTATTTATTCGTGATCCAGTTGTGAATATTATTTGGGTCCAGTATCCTGATTAATAATAATATTATTTTTACATGTCCTATTTATATTTTCTATCCGATTTATGATAGTCCAATGCTGTAAAACCATCAAAATCATAAATATTTTTTTTTTATTAATATTTGCCAGATCAAATTTATGATTACAACAATATAATTGCCATCAACCAAATTAATTGACACTATGATCGAATATTTAATTCTTAAAAAAGAGATCACACAATACTAATTTGATTAATGAGAATATTCTCAAAAACAATAACTTCATTTAACAAATTCCCCTAATCTGTATATGATCTTGAAAAATGATTCATTTAATTAGGATATGGGCTTGAATTCCATGGAAAAATATATGCTGAAGAAAACTTGACCACTCTAAAAGGATTATATATTAAACTTACATGACTTAAAGTAGCAATAATCACTTTTTCCCAGTATTTCCCAAAGGTATAGGACCCTATTTATTCTAAGAGTAGTGAAAAGTGTCAAAAAAGTGGAAACATTTTGAATCTTTGTGAAGACTTTAAGCAAGTGAATTAAGTTTATTACATTTACATATATTATAAATAAATGCCCTACAAATCTGCAAGAAAAAGTGACTGAAAATAATATGCAGATTTTGTGACAAGAATCCCATTAATATTTTCCTTTTTGTCTTTATTTTTTGTTTTATTTTTAGTTTTTTCCAACTTTTGTTAATGCTCCTCTACTTTGTTCCATTCAAAACATCCATCATTTTTTTTTTCTCTCAATTCCATGCATTCTACCTCTTCAGCAAAAGTTCGAAGTGACATTGCTAATCACATTCTTTAAAGTGATGGACCATAGGCGTGTTGAAATTTGAAGACCAATCAGCTTAAATTTTGTACTATAATAATATAATAATAGAGAATGAAACTTTATTGTGGCTCGTTCTAATATGGGATATTCTTCATTATATGCATAATAAGGAATTGAAAGATATGTTTTGTTTTAAATTAAAAATTAAAGTCGGTAATAAAGAATTTTTTTAAATAAATTTTGTCTGCTCTATACCAAAATATCAAATCATAGGGGAATTTAAATAGATAGTGAGACTCTATTAATTTGTTACTCCGTATTTATATATTTTATACTCAATGATACTTACGAGAGTAACTCAAACGATTAATTAATGAGCAATAGTTTTACTACAAGAAAACACGCTAAACAAGTTTGAACTTTCTTAATTATCAAATAACATCTTAAATAGCTGCTAGAAATCCTTTTTAATGAATGATTAATTTGACATAAATAGAAACATTTAATTTTCATCCCCGGCATTTTCAAAATTAATTTTTGTAATTTCCTACTCTAGACTCAACAAAATGTTTGAATTGGGTGATCTATTGGTCTTTTTGCTTTGAGCCGGTTAGCTATAGGCAACTTAGATTGGTTTACTTTCTAATGGCCCTTTACCAGCCAGGTCACAACTTAGGCAGATTTCACTCGTCACTCAAAAAATTGCTTGAGCTGATTTGGTATTTTGGATAGAAAATATGTTAAAAACTTTATAATAATGCGAAACCCATTGGTATTGCACTGAGAGGCTTTGACATATTAGGCTATTTGAGAACACCAGCCCACTAACCCCGTTTACGTGGTTCGGGAGAATTTGGAGTCTCGACATGATTCGATTTTGGGCCTTGGCCCAGAAATCCAGAATTAACTGCTAACCTCTTCATTCATGTAACGGTGTCCAAATGCTAATATTTCGAATTCTAAATCATATATTTCAGGGGTAGGTAAAAAGTCAACAAATTCTTTGAGGACAAGATAAGATATTATATCAAAAAGAATTTCTTTGACTTCATTAATGCAAATGTGAGGGTGAAAGATCAATAGCTACAAAAAGAATAATGAGCTCTTACAAGGGAGGCAGCAGACTGAACTGAACATCAAATAGCCGGCCAGTGGAATTGTGGGAATTACCCACAAGGCACCAGCTAGCTCTATATGAATTAATGGGGGAATGTTAAAAACTAAATGTACACAGCAAAAGTTGCTAATTCAGAATCTACTTTATGCTAGCTAGTGGGAAGGAGGACAACCAGGCCGGAGAACTAATAAGAATTGAGGCCGTGCAACTCACCCCATTTTGGATGCCTGCACAAAGAATGCACCTACTTTAACCTATAGTTTGGTTAATTGGCGTTGCTGCTCCCAGAATCAACTTTTAGCTTCTATATTGTTGTTAGATCAATTCACTTGAGAATGAATGCGTTAGCCAAGTCAGGTTGGTTGTTGAGATAGGGGGTCAATCACTAGGATTCTATAGTCCGTTCTTCTTCTTCAGTCCGTTCTTCCTGTGAAGCCTAAAATTGATGGACCTCTCACTTTCAAGCGCCTTTCCCCAGTCTCTGGGCAGGGTGGTTCCCTAATACTTCTCCCCAACTCGCGCTTCGATCTGTCATTCTTCTTCAGCTCCCTATGCTTGTCCCTTGATTCTTCAGCTGTCAATTTCTTATTCTTTACTAGAATACGGTTTGCACCACCTCTGCTAGATTCATCTCTTGGAGGATACTTTCGACCTTCCTTGTAATCACTTGAATTATTGCCAACAAAACTGAAATTTCTGCCCTCAGAAGTGGAACACTCTGGTGAAGACAATGATCCAGAGCGTCTATCAGGTTGTTGATGTTTCTTTAATCGCTTCAAACTCTGCAGATATATTTGTCCCATTACTTCAGAAATGGTACTTATAAAAAAAAATTATAATGGAAAAAATAAAGAGGGGTACATTAAAGAGACCAACAGGCAGTTTTAAGAAAAGTAAACATTTTAAAATTTGACCCTAAGACCTCAATTTGGTCTCCTTTTGTCATGAAACAGATTAGGCAACATTCTTTTTTTTTTTTTTTTTGGTGAGAGATTAGGCAACATTCTAAAACCTTCT
The DNA here is from genome assembly GCA_002525835.2 of Ipomoea batatas. Taxonomy (NCBI): domain Eukaryota; kingdom Viridiplantae; phylum Streptophyta; class Magnoliopsida; order Solanales; family Convolvulaceae; genus Ipomoea; species Ipomoea batatas. The sequence continues at coordinate 49,109,021 of CM008342.1, read as the reverse complement.
TAAAGTGATAAATACCTGGTAATCATTAAAATTATTGGAATCGTGGGTACTCTTCTGCTCCACTCTAGAACGTCTTTTAACCCGGAATATTTCAGAATCAGACTCATCCTCATCTTCATCTACCACAGTTCTAATGTTTGAGCCTTGTATTACATTCCTGTGCACATTTGAATAGCCATCAGAACAGGAAGATTCTTGAACATTGTTCACACATCCAGCAAGATCTCCTGAATTGTTCTTAGATACACTTCTTCCAAGATCATAATTAGCATGTCCATGTACCTGCTGTCAGTTGAAAATTAGATTCAATGAGACAAGTACTATTCTGTTTCAGTGAGAAGAAATAGAAGCAGTAGCAGAAAGTTAATAGTGTGCAAAGGCAGCTCAATGAGGTACACACATTTTCAGTTAAGGAAGGGAATTCTCTTGAAGCACCAGAACAAGAAGGATTAGGCATTTCAGTTAAAGAGTTCACACTTGAGATAGGAAGACGAACTGTCACTTCTTTCTGAACCTCCATTTCCTCAGAAAGTTCAAAGCTCAAATCACAATAAGGAACATAAGCAGTGTCGTCAAGTTGTGGGAACAAGTTTGAAAGAAGAGAAAAATCATCATCTTTTTTTTGAAGCTGTTGAAACTCATGCAATACAACATCCTCCTGCTCAAACTTCTTTGCCACTTCTTCCTTGTCCAGAATATCTTCCCTTAAGCAGAGAATTCTACTACTGAAACATGGTAATTCAATTGTCCTAGGATCTGATGCAGAAAGAGACACAGAACTGATCACTAAGATTCCAAAGTATAGTCGCAATTGCATAAAAAAAATAAAAATAAAAATTCAGTTTAAACTTACCATGACGAAGACACACTGTGTGCCAGTAGCAGCCACAGCTGACATATGCTATATAACAGTCACGTTGACATATGCTGCATAGAATTTTAACATGGGAAACTAATGATATTTCTGAACAGGCTTTTGATCTCATGAGGGCCCACCGAGCACGGTGATAAAACCTCATCAAGTTTACAAAAGAAACTTTTATACTGTGCTGAGACTTCAAGTATTCAGATGAACCACCAGCATCTTCAAGCTTCAAGTTCTCCGAAAGAAGCATTGCTTCCTTGCAGAGAAGCTCCCCGTGGGGAAGGAGTGGCGTCCTACTTAGAAGAGCATAACGACGGCAAGCAATCAAACCCATGGGAAACCAATCACCAATTGCAAAATTCACAGCTTCGCCACAGTTAAAGCCTACAAAAACAATCATTAAAAAGATGCACATTAGGGAGAAATGGAGCATCAGTAAATAATTGACTTTCAGGACCATTTAGATACAGAAATCTGTATTTAAAAAAGAAAAAAGAAAAAAAAAAA
>CM008342.1:49057272-49067790 GCA_002525835.2 Ipomoea batatas | reverse complement strand
ATATCACATTTTTACCTTAACTCGACCAATCTCACGGGGAGAACAGATGTTTTTGCTTTAAAATAATTATATTAATCCGCTATCACTAATTTCCTTACAAAATCCTGACAATACATCCACCACAGGGTAAACTTTGAATGCAAAATTAACAGGAAAAAATGAAAAGAAAAATCCCCATTTTAATAATTAAAAAAAGATGCATGATGAATGGATTAGCTTGCAATTGCTGACTCTAATTTTTTACCATTGACCAATTATATGCTTTCGACAATGATGTTACTAGAGAGTTGCCCGGGAAAGAGGGCCTGGAAATTAAATTAGGAAATTTCGTGGTAGAGGAAGAAAAAAGAATGAGCACGGCATGCAGAATAGTAATATTTATATTTATGGCCCTTTCCGCCGCCGCCATCGTCATCATCATTTATTAAATATCTTATATATTCACATTATTTAAAATTTTGAATTAAATAATCTAATTTATATTATATTTTATAATTTAAGTATAATTATTTTGCATATAATTTACAATTTTATTATAATTATTGATATTATAAAAAATAAAAAATAAAAAGCATCTTGGAAAAATAAATGAAAGAAAAAAAAATGGTGCATTGGAAGGTAGTGTCTTCTGAAAATTGCAATTGCAGACCAAACATAGTAATTATTATATGTACTTCAAATGATGACATACATAAGACTGACTTGTTACATTGGAAAAACAAAAGAGTCATACTTGTGTGAGACCGTCTCACAGATCCTTATTTATGAGACGGGTCGGGTCGGGTCAAAGCACCATGCAAATATCGTACTTATATGTGCAAATTTCATACTTATATGCTCAAATATAACACTAATCAAAAATACAATTTTTGTTACTTATAAGAGAAAAAAGTAATACATTTTTCATAATAAGTAATGTTGATAAGTGTCTCTCACTTATAAGGACAAATATAATACTTTTGAGGAAAATTTAATACTTTTAAATTGAAATGTAAAAGTATTGTATTTTCCTTTAAAAGTATTACATTTACCCTAATAAGTAACAAAAATTTTATTCCTAATTAGTATTACATTTGAGCATATAAGTATGACATTTGTGCATATAAGTGTTACATTTGCATATTGACACGACACGACCCGACCCGTCTCATGGTGAGACGGTCTCACACAAGTTTTTGCCAAAACGAAAACATGCTTTTCTCTCCAAAGAAGGTGAAGGAAACACACAGAGATCTTCAAACAGATCAGAGTACTCCATCCACTTCCTTTAATTCTCTGCTGCGATATGATGGACCTATTATTCATTCTCGGCCTATCTGAACACATTCCAATTCAAAGTCAAGACAAATTAAAGATTGGTCATAAGTATATGCAAGTGATGGCCCATTTTAAAGAGCTATTATTACAATGAAAATAGACCAAAATGAAATATTCCGTAATATACTAACAAAATAGACCACCTCATTTTGTAAATAAGGCAATCTCCCACCAATCTTGTTGTATGACAAATTCAAGTAACTGTAACCCTTAGAGAAGTTCCAAAACGAATTGGGTATTATATCAGAAATATCACTTGAAGAAATATCAAGTGTACCTATTTTATTCTTAGTGTGCAACCATTTTGGAAATTGTGGCCCTATTTTACAATTTGCTAGTAATAAGAGGTAAAGGTGAGAAGGAGGAACCCAATTACTACTCATGTTGAAAGACAGGGCTACATTAAAGGACAAATCCAACTCTTGAAGTTCGGTAAGGTTTGAAAAGTGGGCTTCAGTTACAACTCCTTCCAATGAGTTTGATGAGGCATACAACCTATTAAGCTTTGATAGCTTCCCTATTGTTTCTGGTAAGCCCCCTTGTAATTGATTTTCAGAAAGATCTAGCCATTCTAAGAACAAAGCATGTGATAGATCAGGAATTTGCCCTGCAATTTGATTTCTAGAGAGATCTAACACTCTATTACGAGTATTAGTATTAACTGTAATTTGATTTTCAGAATTGTATCTCATTGGAATTATGAGTATTAGTATTAACTGTAATTTTATTATCTAATCTAAATATATGATAAGGAACCCATTAAACAATTAAAATAAAATCAAAGGTTAATCACCAATCAAGGTAAGTATAAATAATCTAAAATAAAGTTAAGAAAATCAACCAGTACTTAAATCTATGAATCTCATATGACCTCATTAACTATAATAAATAAATACACAAAATAATTAAATATGCCTGAGAGGGCGAAGCCTCATAATTTTAACTAATATCTTTTTAAAGAGTATTAATAACTAATTCTTAAGTTCATCAATTAGAATCTCTAGCTTCTGAATTTAAAAACCCCAAAGATTGTATTAATGATTTATGAGTTTGATCTACGAAACAATTTGACTCAAACACAAAGGATTGATTTCATCTTACTTCTAGGATTGCATTCTACTTCTTCCAATCGTGTGAGATTTACACATATAGAGAATATCTCTATCACAAGTATATGTATCAAACATAAATTTAATAAGCTAGCAATTATTAATCCAATAACTATAAAGAACACGATTGAATAGAAAAAATAATTGTATTAAGGTAATAAAACAATTACGAATTGAACAATGTCTCAGCATAGGGCTTATCTTAAATTCAAGTATTGCAAATTTAGCCTCTAAACATTGAAGCAAAAATAAAAGAGATAACATAAACAACAAAGAAATTTATAAGTATAGAAACCCTTTACTTTACGAAGAAATATTGATTACAAGCCTTCATGAGATGTAAAGTTTCTTTCCTAGGGGTGTTTGAAACCCCTAAAAGTTCTTCAGACGTTTCCTTGAAGTGTTAGGTCAAAAAGTTCTCCAAAAAAAAGGTCAAAACGCCACTTAAATAGAGATTTGTGACCATTGACATGCTCCATACATGATCGCGGTGTGTCAAAAGGTGCATTACAATATGTTGTGCCAGGTGACATGCGTGGCTTTGTCTCTGAGTGTGTCGATTCTTGCATGATTTTTTCTCCATATTTTAGTCTGAATATCTCAACACTTTGAACAAAAAGTTGCAGAGAGTCATCTTAGCTTTCCATGGATACTTTAATCATCTCAATTAGACATCGTATGAAAGAGATGATCAAAATACTATCAGCATGTGGCAAGCTAGGGCGTGCTCAAGCGCGTGTCGAAATTTATCCGTCCACCATTTTGACCCTAATTTGTCCCAAATCTTTGAAAACTATGAACATAAAAGTCACAGGAGATTGTCTTAGTTTTTCATGGACATTTAAATCACTTCAATTGAATTTTATATGAGTGAGATATGACCAAAATACTTACCGCATCTCACAAATTGTATATTTTGTCAGTTTTGCGCCGAAATTCCTAAAAAGACAAATATTAATGAATTAAAGACTGTATTCAATAACTAAACAAGATACATGCAAAATCACCATTAATATGATATTAAAAATAATTGTAATTAAGCACTTATCAATATTCCTTTGGCTGGTCTCCACCTTCTCTTGTCCATGAATAATGTTGGTGTGTCACATTCTTGGTTCATGTGACTTCTTGCTTGCTGCTTTCTTTACCAAGATCGAAAAAAACAAAATACAAAATACAAAAAAAAAAAAAAAAAAAAAAAAAAAAGTACGGGAAGAAAAAAGACATGCTTGAAATATGGAAAGTTAAAAATTAATTCCTAATATATCAAAGGATTTGAATTCCAGGAATTAAAATGATGAAGATGATGACAAAATATATATTATATCAGAATGCAAAAAAATATATAGTATTTTAGTAACATAAATAGGATTTATTGAAAATATAAATACAAACTTTTGTGTTTTTCTCTAAATCAAATGCAGGAAACATACAGATCTTCAAACAGAGTGAGTGCTCCATACAAATTCTTCATTCCCAATTTGCACATAATCAATCTGTGTAAATTATATCAGATTAATGGTGGCAAAAACGTAACTTGATCAATTTGTACGATACAAAATTAAAAAATGAAAGTCTAAAAGATATTGTTTCACCAAAAGGAGACCAAAAATGAAATAATACAGCAGTGGGGGTAATTATACCTTTTATTGCTTCATCAAATCATCATATGCGGCGTCTAAGCTTTCTTTGCATCTTGACCAAATAGATCTTCATTTTCACATAAAGCCAATCTTTGACATCATTCAAGAATTCATAGTATGCAATTCTCCAAGAGTCGTTGAGCACCAAAGTGATTACAATTCCCCAAAAGCATAAAGAGAACCCTAGCACCATGGATATGTAAAACTCTCGATTTAGAAAACTATCATCTTCTTGAAAGTCATTGTCTTTGTTTTGTGGAGGAATATCTGAAGAACATTTGGGAAGTGGGTCCCCGCACAATCCAATATTTTCAGCATAGGAAGAAGCATCGAAACTTTGCAGCTGAGTGCCCGTGGGGATTTTGCCCAATAGAAAGTTGCTCGACAAGTCAAGAACAGCAAGGTAATTCAGACGAGCAAGACCTATAGGAATTTCACCAGAGAGTTGGTTCCTAGAAAGATCAAGGACTTCCAAATGTTCCATATGATAGATTGTCTGAAATATTTTTCCAATCAAATGGTTTTTTGAAAGGTTCAAAGAAATTAATCCTTTGAGAGAAGAAAGTTCCTCAGGGATATATCCAATCAATTGATTGCTCGAAAGATCAATGCTTTTTAAGAGTCCCAATTGCTTCGTATATTCTCTGTCTTGATTTTTCCACTGAATCAAAATATTGTCTATATAGAAATCTTCTCGACCACCGATATGATCAAAAGATAGTATAGTACTTCCAATTGAACTACTGTTTTTCATGAAATAAGTAAAGTTGTAGAAGCAATGTGGAATTTCCCCAGTCAATATGTTTTCAGAAAGATCCAAGATCTGGATGCTATTAAGATGACAAATACTTGAAGGCACTGTCCCATAAAACTTGTTATGCCGGAGGCTAACAATAAGCAATTTTGTCAAAGATCTTCCAATCCATGATGGTATTTTACCTACAAACTCATTTCCACCAAAATCCACAACCCTCAATGATGTGCAATTTTGCAATGAGGAAGGTAATTCTCCAATAAATTTGTTATTTCGCAAGTGCAATGATTGAAGACTAGGTATGGAACCTAAAGAGTATGGAACCTTCCCAGAGAAATTATTATTTGCAAGGTTAAGAATGAATAAATTAGAAAGGCTGTTATTCCAACAATTAGGAATCTCACCTGAGATTTGATTATATGAAAGGTCAATAAAATAAGTATAAGCGTCAATAATTGAACACAAGAAAGAAATCAATCCAACAAATTTATTATTTGAGAGTTGAAGCATAGAAAATGGATTGGAATTTATGGATATTGGTATTGGACCCCAAAAGTTATTAAAACTTAAATCTATGACAACAAGAGAAGACTTATTTTGTAAATAAGGCAATCTCCCACCAATCTTGTTGTATGACAAATTCAAGTACTTGTAATTTGAGAAGTTCCAAAACCAATAGGGTATTATATCAGAAATATGACTAGAAGAAATATCAAGTGCAGTCATTTTATTTTGAGTTTGCAGCCATTTTGGAAATTGAGGCCCCAATTTACAGTTTGCTAATAATAAGCTGTAAAGCTGAAAAGGAGGAACCCAATTACTACTCATGTTGAAAGAGAGGGCTACATTAAAGGACAAGTCCAACACTTGAAGATAGGTAAGGTTTGAAAAGTGGGCTTCAGTTACAACTCCTTCCAATGAGTTTGATGAGGCATACAACGAATTAAGCATTGATAGCTTCCATATAGTTTCTGGTAAGCCCCCTTGTAATTGATTTTCAGAAAGATCTAACACTCTTAAGGACAAAGCATGTGATAGATCAGGAATTTGTCCTATAATTTGATTTTCAGAGAGATCTAACACTCTTAAGGACAAAGCATGTGATAGATCAGGAATTTGTCCTGTAATTTGATTTCCAGAGAGACATAACATTCTTAAGGACAAAGCATGTGATAGATCTGGAATTTGTCCTGTAATTTGATTTCCATAAAGATCTAGCACTTCTAAGGACAAAGCATGTGATAGAGCAGGAATTTGTCCTGTAATTTGATTTTGAGAGAGACGTAACTCTCTTAAGGACAAAGCATGTGATAGATCAGGAATTTGTCCCGTAATTTGATTTCTATAGAGATTTAACTCTCTTAAGGACAAAGCATGTGATAGATCAGGAATTCGTCCTGTAATTTGATTATCAGAAAGATCTAGCACACTTAAGGATAAAGCATCTGATAGATCATGAATTTGTCCGGTAATTTGATTTCCAGAGAGATGTAACTCTCTTAAGGACAAAGCATGTGATAGATCAGGATTTTGTCCTGTAATTTGGTTGTGGGACAAATCTAAATATTCAAGACTTGAAGGTAGTCTGAAATTTGATCCATTTAGCTGGTTATGATGTGCGCGCAATTCTCTCAAAGATGTAAATCTGGTGTTGATATCTGCAGGGAGTTCACCAGTGAATTTACTCCCAGATAAGTCTAAGATTTGTAGAGATTTCCCTGCATCCTTGAGCAACCCTTGGAAAAGTTCAGCAATTGACTCATTTAATTGATTACGACACATAGATAAAATTCGTAGATGAGTTAAGTTCCAAAAAGATTTTGGAATTCCATCCGCGATAATAGAATCAAGATAAAGGTTCTCAAGAATTTTCATGTCTCCAAATGCATGATCAGGAATGGTATCTGCAAAGTAATTTCCTGACAGGTTGATGGTAGTGAGTTTTTTGCTTGCATTGCGCAACAAGTGGAATACCGAAGAAGTATTGATATAGTTGTAAGAAAAATCAACAACGGAAAGAAATGGAGAAGAAGAATTAAGTGAGAATGGTAAAGATCCATGGAGTTCGCAATGTGTCAACTTTAATTCCTCGAGGAAAGGAGGGGGGGTGGCACTGGTTTTTGATGACTCAATTAAATCAATGTCAACATAACTGAGATCAATGGATCTTAGAGAGGAAAGAAGAGAGAGCCATTCAAATTTTTTTATTTTCAACTTCAAATAATCTCCAGAAATATTTAGAACTCGAAGATTGGTAAGGTTCCCAAGTTGTGGAGGAATTGTACCACTGAACCCGGCATCAATAAGACTCAAGACACGTAATCTCTTAAAGGAACCAATGAATTCGGGGATACGACTCCCTTGAAAATCATTACCACTGAGGTCCAGATAATTCAAATGCTTCAGTTCAAGTAGAGATGGACTAACCTTGTGACCACTCAGTTGTCCAACAGGGTCACCATACTCATCTAAGTGGGCATGAAGATCAAGCATGGTTACATGACCAGTGCTGTTGTTGCATTGAACACCCCACCAATTGCAACATTCATCATCACTTCCCCAAGAAGACAGAAGTCCACCATAGCCATCCTCACCAAGGCCTTGTTTGAAATCCAGAAGAGCAAGCCTCTCCCTCTCAATACACCTTATCGTGTTGTTTTTGACTGCAACACTTTGTGTGAAAGCAGAAGAAGAAGAAGAAGAAGAAGAAGAAGAAGAAGAAGAAGAAGAAGACAAGCAAACAAAAAGGAAAAGGTAAAGAAAGGGGGGAAGTAGCGTAGTAGTAGTAGTAGTAAACATTAAACAACATTCTCATAGGTTGTAGGAATAATATTGTTTTTGAGAGCAATAGCATGATGGATGGATGGATGCTTTATGAAATCTTGCAGTGGGAGGGAGAACAACCAAACTAACTCTAATATATATACTGTAATGTAATTTCCAGAGCATTTAATTTTTTTTTTTTAGTAGTACTCACTATGTTACAATGTAGTATCTGTTCATAACTACTTTCTCAACCTACTGAAGCACAAAGAGACAGCAGCTCCTCCACTGAGGCTCGAACCCACCTCTTTCACATGGGGTGCAATCGGGTGCCACTAGATTACAAAGGTCATTGGCAGAATTTAATTTTGTTAGATTCAAGGACAGCTACCTCATTAATGAAAATGAGTGGATTTATAAATAAATTGGTCATTCTGTATGTTTAAATTAATATAATTTTTATTTGAATTTAATTAATAAAATAGTTTATAATATTTTAAAAATTAATTAAATAAGTTTACATTCACAAATCTTGATTTGTTTTAATTTTCTTTAAATTTTTCATCCCACCAATGATGTTTTAAGAGTTTGGTTAGAGGAGTGCTTGGAAATTAGAAAATTTCATGGAAAGAGGATGAACACGTACTATAGATAAATAGCAGACAAAGACTTGACTCAATAATTTTTTATTATAAAGCAAAATTTCAAGACTAATTCATTATAAAGCAAAATTTGATACAGTATATGGTACCCTACATAATTTATTATAATGAGAAATTGTTAGAATATCATATAATATTTTGATAATTTATTTATTTATTTATTTTCACTATATAAATTTTATAAATAATATAATTATTGAATATATGTTACTATCTGTGTATTCCATGAGTGACATTTTAGTTTTATTAAAAACATTTTTAAAAAAATAGTGCAAAGACTTTGACTTATATTGTAATTTTTTTTAAAAAAAAAATATTGGTAAGGAATTTAAAAAGCGAGAGTTAGAAAATGCATTTTTCAAATGAACAATACAAAATGCAAAGCGAAGATAGGGCTTGTAAGTTGTAATTGTTCTCATATAGGAAATATTGCAGAAGCGGAGTAGTAGTTTAACATGAATATGAATATCTTCTTTTTTTTTTTGAAAAAAATATCTTGTGATCATAATTAATTTTAAACATTAACAAACAAATAAATAGTATATTGCAATACAAAAAAAAAAATTCTTGTGGTTAGAAAATCTTTTCACAATATGACCCTTTTGACACGCAACTACAATATTATGACCCTTTTGACACGCAAATTTTATGCACTAAAGTATTATGACCCTTTTCACACGCAAATTCATCCTATTTAATTTTTGGAGTTAATTTCTTTTTTTTTTTTTATCCTAAATTTATAGGTAACAATTTAAAACATGAATTTGACCCACCATTCACTATAAACAAAAATTTTATATCTAAATCTAATTCATTTAAAACGGATATGAGCGGATAATATGGATTATATGCAAATTTTCATATTTATGTTTGTTGACTAACATTACAAATAGTAGAAAAATTCCTTCCATTTTTTTGAAAGAAATTAAACTTACAAAATGGTGTGTAAAGACTTTACTAAAAAGAAAGTAAACTTACAAAATGGTGTAAAGACTTTATTAAAAAGAAATTAAACTTACAAAGTGGTGTAAAGACTTGACTTGATGATGTATTTAAATTGAAGACTTTGAATTTGAACTTTGATTTAAATTATGGAAATTTATGAAACAAAAATGAGCTAGCAAATACCAATCATAGAAATTAACATAGAAGTATATAGTATATGATGATTGATGAATAACTACATTCGGTAAAATCATAGACGTTTGGAAAGAATGACCAGGGATCGAGTCTACAAACAGCAGTGTGAGAGTAACCTTTCAAAGTGATGAGGGGCTCCTGATTTACATCATTCCAAATGCTTTGTTGGGCCGGGGCGTGGGACCCTTGGGGTTGGGAATTCAACATTTTGGAGAGAATAAAAGTTGTGATTAAAATGAGGCAAAATTATTTGTGAGAAATTAAATGTGAAAAATATCAATAAATTCAATAATTGATGGGATCTTGGTCTTGCAGGCTCGGGACGCTTGAAGTATCAAAATTATTATTATTATTATTATTATTATTATTATTATTATTATTATTATTATTATTATTATTTTCTAAAAGTCTTATGGGCAAAAAAAAAAAAAAACTCAAAGCTTTATGTCTTATCACAATTATATTTCAATATTTAAAATTTTATTTCTTAAAAAATATAAATTTTTATGTTTTGAGACAATTATTTAAAGATTTTAAAATTTAACAAATTAATATTAATTTTTTTTTTGTATTTTGTAACAAATATTAATTTCCAATCTAACTTGGTTTTCTTGAGTTTGTGCATAAATTATTTAAAAACTTACAATATAACATCATTAAAAAATATAATATATCAAAATATCTGCTTTACACAACTAAAAATTCAAAATTGAATTCTTTTAAAGAACATTTTACACATTTAGAGAGCTTAAATTTGGATTATTTAAAAGGGTCCATTTTAGCGGGCTTTATAATTTGTGCTACAAATAAAAGTAACGAAGTATAGGTAGATTTATTATAAAGTAATAGCAATACAATATTGTAATCTAAATATTACTTTTAACTTATTTAATTCAACAAACCAAAAGTAACTTAAAATATACTCCGTATTTGGCATCTTATTGACAATTTATAATTATTAACCATGTCCATTTTCACTTCGCATTGGGCTTGTTGCCATTGTTAAACTGGGCCGAGCCCAAACAATTTTAATGCAATCATTAACTCATTATTTTTTTTTTTTTTTGATCATTAACTCATTATGATATGGAGTCATAAACATGGTTGGGCCTCCTCTTTAGGTGGGATAC
>CM008342.1:49011981-49028076 GCA_002525835.2 Ipomoea batatas | reverse complement strand
AAGCGGTTGTAACTTCAGCAACTAACTCTGAACATCTTCTATGTTCTGGTACAGATACTTGTTCATAATATCTTCACTGTTGTCTTCAATTCAAAAATCTTCCGGACCTCTGGACTACTTACTGTACTAAGTATATGCCTTATTATAAAGACTTATTATAAAGAGTACAGGACAGACTTACTATATCTTTGAACTATCCTCTGAACTAATGAAACATTGACACGAAACTTAGTACAATTAGGGAGTTCTGAACTATTTGTTTTGATGCTTTTATTAACAATTATGTTTCTTTTTTCCAAGATGACAAAATTGTTATATATCTACACAAAAATATATCTTCCATACATATGAATTAGAATAGCAATTGATTCCTATAATTGAGTTACTAGAGAACGAGCATATTTGCCCAATTTATAAAAATCCTAAACAATGATATATAGAATCACTAAAGTTCCAGCACCACATGCGTACATCTACACATTAGCTATTAATTCAGCAATTATTTATTCGAATTTAAACAAGGATAACATCAGAAAACATAATTGATCCAAAATATATCTTCCATTGCACTATATAATATTTAATGCTATAATTTATATAATTATTTATCGATCCAAATATTCTTAATATATTATAAAAATTCCATTCCGTGCATCGCACGGGTAAAAATACATTATATATATATATATTGTTAGGAAATAATATCACGAAAATAATATTTCCAGAAAATAACAAGCACAAAAGAAACGAAAGGAATTTCTGGACAAGGGTAAGCTTGAGTCGTGTACTCACTACACTGTCCTTAAAACCTTATTTGCTACCTCCCAAAGTGCTAGGAGCGTTGTAGCCTAGGTTTCCCAGGATAAAACAAGCTTCGATTTCTAGTTTGAGCACTCAAACTTCGAAACCCAGCGAACAAGAACAAAGGCCTGAACACAGTGTGCAAAGAAGGGAGTAGAAGCAGATTTTCGAGAGAGAAATGTGTATTTAGTTTTGTAAATTTGCTGCTTCTACCATCAACTTATATAGGAATTGATGAATTAAATAGCATTTAATCAAGGCACTTAATCTTATCATAAAACCATGCTTCTACCATCAACTTATATAGGAATTGATGAATTAAATAGCATTTAATCAAGGCACTTAATCTTATCATAAAACCATGCTTGTGATGAATTAAATAGCATTTAATCAAGGCACTTAATCTTATCATAAAACCATGCTTGTAACTCCTGTAACGGTAGATCACTACCTGAGAATTGATTCAAATAATAAAAATTGGAATTAACCCAGAATTAATTCCGTCAGGCAATTTTCCGAGCCAAGCCTTTTCAGGCTCATTTTGGGGTTTGGGGTTTGATTTGCACCCCCTCCTGCGCACGAGAAAGAACATCTATGCTATACAATTCACTAAGCCTAATAAACACTCTTGTATAAATAGTGGTGCAAGTCCCCTTCCCAAACCAATGTGGGACAAACTCTCATTCTAAAGCTTTTCCCACCATTTTCCAACTCAAATGGGTCAAATTTGAGAACCAATTTCTCATTCACCCATTATTCGTTTTGTGCGTATAATATATCAATCGCTTCGTCTAACTACGAAGAACCGAATCCACTTTGACCTGACTCAAATCGAAAGTGGACCACACATATATTTGTACCACAAAATAGCCACTTAAATTGCCATTTTTATGCTAGAAATTCTTGTATTTCACAAAAAAAAAAAAAAAAAAAAAAAAAGAAGAAGAAGAAGAAGAAATTCATTTATTTCTATAATTGATAATTATGGGTTTCTTATCATCATATTTTGGTTATTTATTTATTATATTATTTTAATTAGATTTCATTGTACATTAGATTTATACAAATATTTTAATTTATAATCTCATTACGGATATAATTACCATTCTTGGTTTATGTATTACATCAGCCTTTATTGCTTTCCTAGATACCTGCACCAATTGTCAACTCCATGCACCTGTAATGTAATACGTTTGTTATGTTTTATTAAAAACCGTGAAATGCAAAAAGCAAATGCAACCATCTAGGGACGAACGGAGTAAAATTTTAGTAATATATTGTAATTTTATTAATGGAAAAGAAGGATAATGATAACATTTCTGGAATACTATTTTTTCTATATGAAACTAGAAATACGAATTCATAAAATTTGGGAGAAGATTACTCTCAGAGTTGACCAGTTTAAGTACTTAGTAAAAGCAATACCTTGAAAGAGGGAAAGAACGGATATCAAGAGTGTCGGAATCTTTAATTCACTGCAGAAGCTTTAACGTTAGAGGCCGGGGCAGACATTTTCCTTAACGTTAGCTTGTGTTATTGTAGCAGAGAAAATAAACAGACATGACTATCACCATTGATGAATCAAGCAGAAACACATTGAGGCTTGAGGTTATGTCATAATATTTTTCTTTTTTCTTTTTTCCTTGTGTTGAAAATGTGGTTTTTTGTTTTTTTTCTTGGTGAAATGAAAAGAATTCTTTATTTCAGGGGAAACTGAGTGCAACAATAGTATGTTGGATTCTTGGACTTGGATCTCTCCTATCTTGGAATACCATGTTGACAATAGGAGATTACTATTATGAAGTGTTTCCTGTGAGAATCCTCTGTCTCATATGATTGTATTGAATATGTTTTATGGTTTTTAATGAGAGCTGAGAATTATGTTTGTTGTCTTTGTTTTCCCCTCAAGAAATACCATCCTTCAAGGGTGCTTACCCTTGTCTATGAACCATTTGCAATTGGAACAATGGTAATTCTTGCATACAAAGATGAAAAGCTCAATACAAGAAAACGGAACTTAGTCGGATATATACTATATTTCTTGGGCACATTAGTTCTCCTACTGGTATATTTTGCTTGCCCTTTTTACTCTCGATATCAGTTTTGTAAGTAATTTATCCAAACTGATTCGATTCCCATTGTTGGTAGTTGGATTTAGGCACATCAGGGAAGGGTGGACTCGGAAATTACATAGGAATTTGTGTTATTGTTGCATCTTTTGGAGTTGGAGATGCCTATGCTCAAGGTGGAATGGTGGGAGACCTGTCTTTCATGTGTCCTGAATTCATGCAAGTATGTTTTCAGATTCAATC
Source organism: Ipomoea batatas (assembly GCA_002525835.2). Classification (NCBI taxonomy): domain Eukaryota; kingdom Viridiplantae; phylum Streptophyta; class Magnoliopsida; order Solanales; family Convolvulaceae; genus Ipomoea; species Ipomoea batatas. The sequence goes on along the minus strand of CM008342.1, from coordinate 49,024,963 downwards.
TTCCTTGAATTTGTACATTTTCTTTTTAGAGGCAGAGTGCTTTTATCTGTCGTCACTACATTTCCAAGAGGCAGGGTACGGTGCTAGACTTGCCCTTTCAAGCCTCCTTCCAAAATCCTCCTAACTACTTGGGGCTGGGCTTTTATCCGTCATCACATTATCGAGAGGCAGGATACTGAACTTAGCCCTTCAGGGCTCTGCCAAACAATCTTCACATTTTGGAGAGGCAAAAGAGTTGAACTAGGCTCTTTAGGCCCCTGCCTAACAATCCCCACATTTTCGAGAGATAGGGTATTAGACTTGACCCTTCAACTCTTTGCTCAACAGTCCATTAACCACCTGGAGCTGGACTTGGCCCTTCACGACCTCCACCTAATTTAACAAAATATTTCATTTCACATACAGTCGAAGAGCTTTAATCTTTGCATTGTCAACTTAAATGCAGTCATACATAGCTGGTTCAGGTGCTTCAGGGGCACTGACTTCTGTGTTAAGATTAGTAACAAAAGCAGCTTTTGAGCACTCCAGAAATGGTCTCAGGAAAGGAGTTAGTATGTGCTTCTTTTCAACTTTACAAATCCAAAACATACTAAGCTATTATTAGTCTTTTGTAAAGTATTTTAGTTTTGGCTTTTAATTTGCAGTGTTGTTTCTGGCAATCTCCGCTTTCATTGAATTCCTATGTATTATTCTTTATGCAATCGTCTTCCCCAAATTTCCAATCGTCAAATACTATCGCTCAAAGGCAGCTTCAGAGGGATCGAAAACTGTTTTAGCAGATTTAGCTGCAGCCGGCATCACAACGCCAACTCAAATTGTACAGAAACTAAAAAATTCCTCTTTATCCAACAACCTTAAACTTATTGCTAGTTGTTTTTATTTTTTAATGTATATTCTTGTGTACACAGGGCGATGATGCAAATAAGCAGGTGGGGAGGCTGAGCCAGAAGGAGTTGTTCATAAAAAACATTGATTATGTTTTGCACCTCTACCTCATATATGTTTTAACCTTATCAATTTTCCCTGGATTTTTATACGAAAATACTGGAACCCACAACCTTGGCTCATGGTAATCATTGTATTTCTTCATTCTTTTTTGAATCCATATAAGAGTTATACCCTAGTTTTTACTCTTGGGACTCAAACATATGACCTGCCTCTGATACCACACTATAGCTCGTAGTGAAGTGCAATTTTCTTTTCTTATACCGCCACCTTTTCGAGAGGCAAAGTGCTAGATTGGCCTTTCACTGCCCTACGCCCAACAATCTCTAGCCACCAATGGTTGGACTTGACCCTCCGCCCAACACTAAGTCCCACCTTCATAGATAAAATTGATTGCATCCTAAATTCAACTCTTCTGACAGCAATGTACAATATCAAAATACTCATTGCAGGTATGCTGTTGTTCTGATAGCAATGTACAATGTCTTGGATCTTGTAGCAAGATACATTCCCCTCATCAAGAAAATGGAGTTGAAATCTAGGAAGGGGCTAATGGTAGCAATATTATCCCGTTTCTTGCTGATCCCGTGTTTCTATTTCACTGCTAAATACGGCGATCAAGGATGGATGATCATGCTCGTATCTTTCCTCGGACTAACAAATGGTTATTTCACAGTCTGTGTCTTCACTGCTGCTCCTAAAGGTTACAAGGTCGGTTTTTCTGAATCTTGATAGATAGTGTTCATGGCAATCATTCAATTGTGTTTAACATAAAACTAACTTAATCATGTTCTTGTTCATAGGGACCAGAGGCAAATGCGTTGGGTAACATTCTAGTGCTATGTCTTCTTGTTGGCATATTTTCTGGTGTGGCTCTTGGCTGGTTGTGGCTAATTGGTAATAGTGATTTTTGAGGAAAAGTCAATTATACATGTTTAATTTACAATTAATATTGTATGCCTCCGCAGAGGTTAGAACAATGGACTGCCATGCATGATGATTACAGACTTTCAAAGCAGACGTTTCAATATTACAGAAGGTGATGAAATGATCTAAATTGTTGAAAATTACATGGGAGATATTGTTAGGGTTGCATGCGAAGTCTTTAAAACAAATTTTCCAGACCAATTAGTAGAATTAATTGCTCAAGGGAGCAATATACATAATTTTGCTTATTTGATACACAGAATTATCACAGGCAGAGATGCCAACATGGATTAACAATTAGACAAGCAAAAGCTATGAGAGACTTGGAACAAATTCAATTATTTGATTAGAATCATGTAATAGAATTCCTCCAAGACTTTTATGCTTTAGCAAGTATCTCAGGAAATTATTTTTCTCCAAAATTAGGAGAAATTCTTTTTACAAAGTTATCCGGACCTTTGGTAAAGAAATCCATGAATCATGGAAATTGGTACCACTACAAGAATGAAGACATTTAGTGACAAAACATTTGTGACACTTCATAATTTAGTCACAAATAATACCCTTTTTGTGACCAAAAAATAATTTCACACTATTGTGTGGGATAATTGTGATGACATTTTTTTTTGTCACGGGTAATATGGTAATTGTGACAAGTAAGTATTTGTTACGAATAAATTGTCACTATTACTAGAATAATAGTGTCGTAACATACATTGTCACTATTTTTTGTCACTAAATGTACGTGCATTTTGGCGGCATTACGATTATGGCGGGAACGAACGTAAATGTGACAAAATATAATCTCGACACAAATTTTTGTACATTTTGTGACAAATAGTTGTTCGTCACTCTTATTTATAATATTTGTGACAATCTTTTTTTGTCAATAAAAATACAATTGGGTAGTATCATTAGAAATGATAAGCAATTGTGTGGAAAAGTATTGTTGTCACTAATATTGTTATTTTTTGTGATGAAATTGTTGCAAATATTTGTGACGATGTATAATTTCGTAACCAAAATTACCAAATTGTGACAATAATTGTCTTGATTTCAAATTTTTGTACTAATTTATGATAATTGTGACGAGTAATTAGTTGTTGCAATTACTTTATCACTATAATTGAATAGATGAACATTGTGTGAAGTTATGTTGTAATCAATGTTTGCCACTAAAATTGCATTCAAGTTGGTGTCAAGTAATTTGATGTGACCTAACTATTAAATATTGTGGTCACTTAAAATTCAATTGCTTAGTGCCTCTTAAAAATGAATGTAATTGTGATAATACATTTTATAATACTCACTTTTAAGTGTTCTTATGTGACAGATAAGTTTCACTATCACTTATTTTACTAATATGTTATATAAATATTTTTGGAAATAAAAAAGTATATTTTTACAATGAACAATATATTTCAAAAAGATTTATTAAAATTAACCATTCAAACTCAAAATATTAAAAGTAGAGAATTCAAAAATTATAAATAAAAATTCATATAATACTCAATCATCGTCATCAACTTCCTCATCTTCAGTTGTTGGAATCTCATCATCATCATTAATAAAAACATCTCCATCACTATCAGTTTCATCTTCTTCGATACTCATGGTATTAATATTTGATGAGCTTACTTCAACAGTTGTAGCATCCAAATCGGGCTTATGCAATACTGTGTAACATTATTATCATCCTCCAAATTAGAACCTTGAATGGTAAAGCCAAAATTTTCATTTTCTTGACATGGTTCATCTTCTACAACATCATCAGGGAGATCATAGAAATCACGGGACTTTGTCTTGACAACAACATGCCAATTAGGCTCCTTAATATCATTTACATAGTAAACCTGCTCGGCTTGGGAAGCTAAAACATATGGTTCATCAGTTTGTAACTTCCATGTAATATTGACCATAGGAAACCCAAATTTGTCAACTTTGAATCGCGTTTTATGATAAACATCCCACCAATCGGCCTTAAATAAAATAACATTATTTCCTCCCTGGTAATTTAACTGTATGATATCTGTTAATACACCAAAATAATCCAAGTTACCTGTGTAACCCCTCGGTTTTTACGACAAAGTTAAGATTCGAGAATAGCGATACAAATTTTTTTTTTAGCTATGACATTTAAAAGAAGACTATTCGGTGCTCGAAATAATTTTTCGCTCAAGGATTAGTTATCGATAAGCTGCGAACTACGTACCGGTCACGAACCGAGAAAATTTTAAGGATGTAGATTCAATTCGAATTTTTCAGAATTGGGATTATTAAGTATCATACGATTCAGCCTGAATTTCTAATTAGTCCAAGAGAAATTTTAAATGGACCGTAAGGGATAAATTGTTACCGACTCTGAACCTAAATTTGGCGGATTACCGGAAAATTTTCAAAATTGGTGATTTGCGACGGGAATATTTTTACGATAATTTTGGTATTAGAATTTTCCCGAATTAAGTTATAATCCTCCGAACATTCATCTGATTTAAGCATAAACTGGCCAATTAGATTTGAGATCTTGTAAGGACTCCATGGGGTGTTGACATGTGGCAAGTGAATCCAAGCTTGGATTGGGCATTTAATGTTGCATTTATGAGGTATGGTGACTTTGCACTTGTTACTTGATCTTCAAGAACAAGATCTACACTATCACACTCATATCTCTCTCTCTCTCTCTCATTTTCGAACCACACTTAGGAAGAAGAAGAAAAAAAAAATTAGTTTGGTCTTCCATTGTGATCCAAGAACTCCTTAGGCATTTCTTCAACTCCGAGAGCTCTTCTATAGGATCTTTGGTGAAGGAATCCAAGGAAAACACCATCAACTAGTACGGTTTTTGAAGGTTTCTACCAAGGTAAGGAATCCCTTAAGTTGGCTCAATCACTTGAAGGTAGACAAATGCTAGGGAAATTGCATGATTAGGATTTTTATATGAAAATTATGTGCTACGTTATAGATCTATAAGTTGGCTCCAAAGATCTTTGATTTGTTTTTTTTGATAAATTTTACTATACAAGTTCATAGTGATTTTTATGTGTGTATATGTTATTTGGGGTCCATATATGCTTAAGTTGTGAAAAAAGGTGGAAGATCGGGGCGTTACAACCCCGAACTTGCGGCCCGAAGTGGGCAGAAAACGGGCGGACGCGACAGTGGACGCGCGTCCACCGCGCGCCCTTTGCGATCAGTATTTCGGCGCCTCGGCCGAGAAGATGGCCGCCGCACGGACGCGCGCGTCCGCTGCGCGTCCGTGGGCGCCCAGTCTCGGCGAGCGACGCCGAACCCGCGGACGCTGGGATTAGAAAACCGTTAATGATATATATTTTCCCGCTCCCATCTGGACTAGGAAATTAATTTTAAAAACCCTACCATTTCATTAAACCCACATTTCATTATTGGGCAACAAATTATACTTTCAACCACAAATAAATATTCATTATATTGTTAGTATTAAAAATTTATTATATTTTTAATGTATTCAATGTTTATTTTTAGTTAATATACTGAAAAATAAATCTTCGATATAGAAAATAATAATAATAATAATAATAATAATAATAAATTGTAATTTATGTCCATCCATAATATGTCAATTATCAATGTCGCACCTGAATTATTAATAGTGTAAATGTTGCCAATCAATTTTCAAAACAGTACATATATTGCGCCTCACGTACCATAAGGGAGGGTCAATATATGTACCATATTGAAAAATTGATGGGCAACATTTGCACTTGGGATGATAATATATGTACCGTTTTGAAAATTGAGAGAAAAAATATTTACATCACTAATAATTTAGGGGTGACATTGATAATTGACATATTATAAAGTTGCATAAATTACAATTTTCCATAATAATAATAATAATAATAATAATAATAATAATAATACCTTAAAAAATAACAATTAATGTATTAAAAATAAACTTTATATCGGTGGTCTATAAGGCATAATGAATGATTTCATTGTCTTGCAATTTCTTTTGTTTCCTTTTATGCTTCCGCTTAGAATGTTCATATGATTCTTCCTTCTTGTTGTTACACTAAATTGAGTTGGTTCTAGCTTATGTTCAAAAATGGAGAAAACTCTAGAATTGCAAAGCAAAAAGTCTAAAAGTGATTATATGCCGATGAGATTAGCTAGGCAACTAGCTAGTTAGCTCTTAATAGTAGCCATGCAGAATAATGTATTTTCAAAGTCTGACTAAGTTAAATAATACTCAATAGTCAATGGACCAAAATAGGTATAACTCTAATTAGAATAAAACTGAAAGCATTCAACACAAAAATCTCACAATGAAAAGCTGAATTCAATTTCATGCATGCAAATAACAAACGGAAGAAAAGAAAACTCAACACTGGCGTTGAAATCCTTCTTCCAATTTCTCTCTAAAAAATAATAAGAATAAAACAAAATCGCATTCAAAACACATCCACTTGATCGCAAAAAAATAAAGACAATGAAACCAGATTTCATCAAAAGGGAGGTAGAGTTTATGCAATTAATGGAAACTGCATACATGACAATATGGAGAACTATGACTATAACAAAGTGATCTGATGCAAAATAGATTTGAAGTCAATAATATTTACTACTAATCAATTGATAGAAATGGAAAGTACAAAATGGTGCAGCCAATTAAGTACACATATGGAGATGGATCATATATATCCTAGCAAAATCTGATGGAATTAGTTAATGATTGAATTTGATTCTAAGATTATTAGGCATTGAACTTGCGGAACAAGAACCTTAGATTCTCAAAGTCCCAACACATGGAAATGGTGTCACCCTCATGCAAACTCCTCCTTTTCACAAACTCTGTATTCCAATTGCTATTGAGAAGAAAGCTGCCAGTCTTCCACTGCCTGAGGCTGAGTTGATGCTCTGACTCAGTATCCAAATCCCATATTTTGACTCTCAACCCATCCCTGTTTTCACAAGCGGCTCTCCATATTCATGAGAGGCAACACGTATTTTATGATTTCCTCTTTGGGCAGCAACAACCTTGATGAAAGGTTGACATCGCTTGTACTTAGGCGCTTATGTATCCATTGATGATGATGATGATTTCCCAGTGCCCCAGTTGGGGGGTTTTTATCCACCACCTTCCTCTGTCTCTTGTGGATGATGACTCCCTCTTCCTCCTTTTCTTGTATTGAAGAATTTTCTGGTTTCTTAGGTTTAGGACCAATAATCATCGGTCTTTTGCGTTTCGTTGTTGGGAGGGAGAGGGAGAGGGAGGAAGCAGCGTCAATAAGCTCATCATCCCAACGATGATCATTCTTTATCGGTTTCTTGCGATTCTTGGTTGGCGGGAACAGTGAGAGGGAGAAGGAGGAAGCAGCGTTAGTGAGCTCTGCCAAATTACCCAAATCCTTACCATGATTGTTGATGGGCAAGTGATGATCTTTAATTGTTGGGGCACTCAGAGTATTAGGGTAGTCTACTTGTATCGAATTATTTTGTGGTTTCTTGGGAACAATAATTATGGATCTTTTGCGTTTCTTGATAGGCAAGTGATCTTCAATTGTTGGTGCAGCAGTGGGGTGGTGTTCTACTGATCCTGTAAAAAGGGTAAGCTTGGTAATTTCTTGTTGATGATGATGATTGGGCAGTGGCAGAGCAAGAAGAAGGGGTGATTCTTGATATGGATGCGGATGAACATCATCATTCACGGCGGCTTGCGGATGAGCAGCTACTGGTGGCTGATGATCCTCCACCGTTGTAGTTGTTGAATTTGAAGACAAGCTCTCCATTGCGCTATTTTCAGAGTAACTGTAAACGATGAAATATATGTTTTAATTTTAGGAAACTATGAGCAGAGGAATACATATATAGAGAAATAGAATAACCTAATTCCAATGCCGGTAGGATTAAGAATGAGTTAGCCATTAATGATAGAAGAATATATATATTTTCCCGCTCCCATCTGGACTAGGAAATTAATTAAAAAAAACCAGCCCATTTGATTACACCCACAATTCATTGGATAATAAATATTCATGTTTAATATTAAAAATTTATTTTTTATGTATTGAATGTTTATTTTTAATTAATATACTTAAAAATAAATGTTTTGTACATAAAAATAAATAAATAAATAATGAACCTTAACAAAAAAAAATATACATTAATGTATTAAAAATAAATTTTATATATGTCCGTGGTCTATGGTCTAAGGTATGATGAAATGATTTCATTGTCTGGCTGTTTCTTTTGTTTCAATTCCTTCTATGCTTGCATTTAGGGATGTCAATCGGGCCCGAACCCGATGGGCTAGCCCGAAACCGACAGGGCTATAGCCCTAACGGGTTAGCCCGATAAAAAATTAGCCCAATGAGCCCAAAACCATTAAGCCCGATGACCCGATAGGGCTAGCCCGAAATTAAATGGGCTAGCCCAATGGTCCGACAATTAAAAACTATTTTTTATTATAGAAGTGATGTAAAACATAACATACTTAAAATTTATAGGTAACTAATATATATTGTAACTAATATATATATATATACATATATATATATATAGTAACTAATATATACAGTAGCTAGTATATATTAGCTACTGTATATATTAGTTATATATAAATATATACGTAGTAGATATTAGTACGTAGTTACTGTATATAATAACTAATATATACAGTAACTACTAATATATATATATATATATATATATATATATATATATATATAAACTAATATATATAGTAGCTAATATATACTATAAAACTAATATATACAATAACTACTAATATCTATATATTTATATATAATATATAAATAATAGGATAAACCGAATAAATGATTTTTTTTTATAGTCTTATAACCGATAACCGATCGATACTCGAAATTATCGATCGATTCGGTTATCGGCTATTGATTTTATCAATTTTTCGGTAATTATATTCACCCATAACCGCGAGAACAGAACCATGTCCAACAATTCGATCGCCAATTGCAACAAGTGCAAGTAATTTCTTTTATTTTTATTTTAGGAATTTTAAGAATTTTTTTATTTTAGGAATATTTGGGGTATTTGGTTCTGCAGCAATACGTTGATTTATTTAGGAATTTGTTTGGTTGAAATTTTGTGTGGGCTAAACTGCATGTGTACCAGATCATTGTTAAATTTTAAAATAATGATTTGAATTGAAATTAATTATTAAATTTAACTTATTTTAGATGAAATAAATAATTTATTTTGAATTAAATTTGTGAATAAGTGGATATTAACATATACTTTTTAATTTTAGTTCATTGTATTAGCCCACTGGATAAGCCCAATAGTGTATAGTTTAGGTTTAGGGCCAACCCAACTCAAAAGTAAAACAAAACAAAACCATTTAGCCCAAACCAATAAGCCCAACAACCCTGCAGGGCTAGCCCAAAACCCTAGTGGGTTGGCCCATTGACATCCCTACTTGCATTTAGAATTTTCATATGATTCTTCCTTCTTTTACACTTGATTGAGTTGGCTCTAGCTTATGTTGTCTTTAAAGAGGTTTTGGTTAGTTCTCTTATCGTCTTTATTTCCCTCTGCAATTTTGGACACTGCACACAAGCAACATAGGGATCGTTTTTTTTTTTTCATTTTGCTTAGGGTATCTAAAATGTTTGGACCGATACTGTCTGAATTTTTCATGCATCGCGCGTATAATTAAAATACTAGTGTGATCTTATATCACTCATAAAGATATAACATATAAGTAATTAAATTTATTTTTAAAAAGAAGAATAAAAAATCCATATAACACCTAAAAAATACATATAACAATGACAATATAATTTTCCCCACACGATGCAATAGCCGAAAAACTTGCTCACTTCTTTCTTTGGCTTCAAACCGAATTAAGTTGGCTGCGCGCCACTCTCTCTTTCTTCATTTCTTAATACAATCTTTTATTAAACTTACTTTCTAATTCAAATCATAGCATACAATCCGCAAATTATATCGTGGACCATGGTCCACAATGCATTGTGGACCGCGGTCCCAAAACGACGTCGTTTTGATTAATGAAAACAGACGGATGAATTCGCGCCACTCACTTTCTTTTCATATATACTGCACTTTCTTTTCATATATACTGCAGTTACATTTCAACACAACTGCAGTTACCTTTCAACACAACTGCAGTTACTTTTTGATATAACTACAATTTCATTCGATAATATAAAAACACAAAAGTGAAACTGTTATTCAGTATCTGTTCATATACAGTGCAGTTACATTTCAATACAACTACAGTTACATTTTGATATAACTACAGTTTCATTCGATAATATCAAACACAAATGTGAAACTGTTATTCAGTATATTTTCATATACACTGCACTTTCTTTTCAACACAACTACAATTACTTTTTTATATAACTACAGTTTCATTCGATATCGATAATATCAAACAAATGTAAGGCAGTATCTTTTGGAATGAACTATAGTGTCAATTACGGGGCTCCGTCCCCCACTTACTAAAACGATGTCGTTTTGGGACCGCGGTCCACAATGCATTGTGGACCGCGGTCCACGATATAAGAACTGCATACAATCACCTAAAAGGGTGACTATGGGGTGAAATTAAACAAAATTCGATTGGTGGTAGAATGAGAAAAATTGAATTTGAATAAAATTAGAAATGAGGCTTATGAAAATACAAAAATTTATAAAAATTTCATACATAACGGGTCCTTAACAGTCAACCCGTTAACGTTAAGTCTAATAATGCTTTTGATCGATTTGTGTAAAATGGGAAAAATTGAATTGAACTAAATGCACTGGTCATCCATAACTGCACTTCTGCTCGTTGATGAAGCGGTGCTCTTAATAAGTGCGTTGTGCTCTGCATAATCACTTCACCTGCTCTATGCTACGCTCTTGACAATTACCATATGACAGCCTTATTAGCTGCCTTTAACGGGTCTGGTCTGGCCAGATCTAGTACCATGCCCAATTATCCTGTCATAGGATAATTGCATTGGGCAGGATGCACCTGACCCGGAGAGCGGTCCCGGAGAAACCAAGGGCCACGTAACAACCACGTAAGCTCCTTATTACTATGTAGATCATTACCTGAGTAAAGGGACGTTATAAACTAGTATAAATAGTAGACCCTGTAGTAGGCAGGGGGACACAATATATTTTGTACTTTAATCTTAGCAGCACTAAGATTACTTTCCAAAGATATGTCTGCAACTTATTTACCGTCAATAACCATCAAATCATACCTAAAAAAGAATCTAGATTAGCCCACTATTATCATTTAGGGAGTAGTTCTCGTATGAAGTAATTGATGGAGATTACATTCTTGTAGAGAAGACCTCGGAGACGTAGAGGGAGGGAGGAACTGAGGAAATATGGTGGAAAATTAATTTTTAACTAGTCTCAAAACTTACTAGTTTTATTTTCTACGATGTAAAGATTCATTGCCTTCAAATTCATTAATTATTAATTAATTATATTCACTACATTGCTCATTGTTTTCTTTTACACTAATGTTACATATTTATTTACGAATTATTCTATTACAAACATGGAATTTTAAAAAAATAACAGTTTGAAACCAATCATATTAACTTCTTGGTGAAGATTTGTTGACAAAGAAGACATTCAAATAACCCAATAAATTGAAGCGTGAAAACTATCTCGTAATATCTTTGGATTATATCATAATTGTTCACTTTAAAGGTAAATCGTATTGCTTTATTAATATGATATAAAGAGAGAGAGGGGGGCACTTTAATTTTTTTAAAGAATAGATCGCCGCACAACCGCACGGGAATCCTTCCACGCATGCACCTGAACCATTCCCTGTATATATATAAAATGAGGATGATAAGTATTGATAAAAATATTTGAGCTTTTTGAGAATTCAAATATTGCATAAAACAAATCATGTACATACATTCACTAATTTAATGAGGCAATCATTGAAATTTGTAAGAAAGAAAGAATATTATAATTTTTTGAGTATTACAATGCAGTATCTGTTTATAACTATTTTCTCAACCTCTCATATGGGAGTGCAACTTTGTGTCACTAGACCACAAAATCTTGGTAGAAAAAATATTATATAATCACCATTGAATTGAGAAAAATATTATGTAAAAATGTAAACACGGTTTATATTAAGATGGTCAATTTTAAAATTTTCATAAAATATATAGGCATAGATAATGAGAAACAAAATATTAGTGGTGCCACTTGGCACACTAAAAATAACATAACTCCAACCATATATGCCGATGAAATACGTACTAGTGGAGAATTATAAGTTATAACTATAACCAATTGATACAAATTAAAATAGATTTTAAATAGGTGATATAAGCAAATATTATTGAGTAATCAATTCATACTAATGAAATCTTACCAAAACTTGAGTTAGTTAATCATTTTTTCAAAAATAAATAAATAAATAAACTTTCCATTAATCAAAATGCCCTTAAGTTGAAGAGACCAAAAGTGGTCTTAATGACAGAACGCCAATGTACAAATGAAATTAACGCAAAGTGCACTTCTTTGATGGGTGCAATAGTTGCCGTTCTCACCTCACTATATTAGTTAATCATCAAATATCTAAGATTGGGCGGCATTGAACTTATGGAACAAGAATCTCCCATTTTGGGAGTTACAAGACAACCAAATGCTGTTACCTTCAAATCACCTTCTAACAAACTCTGTATTCCTGTTGCTGGTGAGCAGAAAGCACCCACTATTCCATTGCTTGAGGCTCAGTTCATGCTCAGACCGAGTATCCAAATCACAAAAGGTAAATTAGAATAATAATAATAATAATAATAATAATCTAAAAAGAAAAATCAGCCCAAATGGATGCAAGGCAGGATGTCAAATTTACTGTTTGGGGAGGTCACCCACCAATTATTATAAAATAGATCAGGTCTATCTTACACACTGACGGAGCCACCCTGGGGGCAGTGGGGGCAGTTGCCCCCACTCACCCCACCCCCACCCCATATATAGCCTTTGTATGTATATATGTATATATAGTACATGTTTTATCTATACATATATAAAAACAGATAAATTACACAATTGATATGCTTGCAGAGTTGGTAGGCGCCTGGTTTTATTTAGGAAA
>CM008342.1:48981994-48997853 GCA_002525835.2 Ipomoea batatas | reverse complement strand
ATGCTAATACAGATATCATAATGAATTAAAAAGCAGGGCATAGAGGTTTCAGAGTTTTTTTTTTGGTTGATTTTAAAAAACACTGCAACCAAACAAGAGAAAAGGCAGATTATGCCAATACAGACATCAGAATAAATTAAAAAGAAGGATATAGAGATTTCACAGTTTTTTTTTCTTGATTTTAAATAACTGCAACCAAACAAGAGAAAAGACACATAATGTCAATACAGACATCATTATGAATTATAGAAAGCACGGCATAGAGGTTTATGTTTTTTTTTCCTCTTGATTTTGAGCAAGAAACGCAGCAACCAAACAAGAGAAAAGTCATATTATGCCAATACAGACATCATTATGAATTAGAAAGCAGGACATGGAGGTTTCAATGTATTTTTGTCTAGATTTTCAATTTGGAACATGTTTTGCACCTTTATTACAAGTATTGATCTAGTTTTTTAAAAACAAATTAATAATTAATAATAATAATAATAATAAGGTGCATCATAAAGAATCTGCCTTGTAATAAAATTCTAAAGCAGAAAAAACATTGACCATTGTTTAGAAATAATCAAATCATAAATCTGCACAAATGCACTAGAGACTTGTTCAGCAACCTAACAAATATCATGTCTACAAAATTTAGTAAAGCTAGAGTATCATACAGAATCTACCTTTCCTAATTTCTTGAGGGTTGAATCAAAACAATTCTGGAATTAGTCATAAATACATACACCCCAAACAGCAAAATAAACAGAATTCAATATTCATACCAAACCAATTGCATATTAATATGTCAAGAACAATGCTGTCCCACCAGCACTCGTTGAAATTTGGTAACATATGGCGGAAGGTAAGCTGAAAGCATAAGAATAAGAACATATGTTTAGAATATAAAGAATAATCTGCCAATAACTCCTAAAGGAGTGATGTAAAAAAGATTAAAGAGCAATGCAAAAACTAAAGGGAAGTTGGCAAAGACTTGCACCTCCATTGACTCAAATCCAATTGATAGCACCCATAAAAGAGGTTGATTGCGAATCATGATGGCTTTACCCCACCACCCAAGGATATGAGCCAGAACAAATTCATCAAACACAGTATCCTGCCAAACAAGAAAATGAATCAGACAGACCTCATAGCTTGAGATAAAAACTGAGAACCAAAAGATGAAAAAGAAGAACTAAGGTAAAAAGAACCCAAAGAAAAAGGAAATAACAAGATTGTGAAAGTAGAAACCATACATAAACATTCTTAAACCTGTTCGTGGGATTTTCAGGTACATAAATTCTGCAATCAGCACCATAGGATCTTTCAGGAAGTTCTGCAGGAAGTAATAGTTTAACTTAAGCAACCGACCTAGAAAATGAAAAGGAAAATTAGCTAATCCATGTATAATTGCTGGAGGACAAGCCCTAAATTGTTACCAACACCAAGATCAGGATGTAGATACTTCATAAATTGGCGAGCATCATCACGATTCTGATGTCAGAAAAGAAAAATAAGACCAAAATAAAGAATATATAGGCAAATCACATTTGTAGCAGAAACAAAAATTGATTTAAAAAACTAACGAATTGAGAAGGAGAAAGCAACGCATTACATTAACTCAGGAATGAATAAATAAATAAATAAGCAAACTAAACCTTGACAAAAGAACCTACCTGAAAGAGCAAAAATGTTAATGATACAAGGTAGATGACAGCCATTCCATGAACTAGGCGCCAAATCGCAGGATGTGGCCTAATAAGAATCCTGCAACCAGAAGGGCCTGAGAAATTAAGGGTGCAGAAAGCAATCACTCTGCAATAAAAAACTTAAATGCAGGGTGTCCAAGATGCCAAAATTGCAATATATCCAGGTCCCTTCCATAGACATAATACCTCCGCCTTATATTTTGATGTTTAATCTAAATTGTTATTGAAGAATGAAACTCGATGAAAATGTTATGATAAAAAAATTATAGCCAGTAACTTACGTCGAAGGGGCTTGTAGTAAAGAGTAAGCAAGATAGACTGCAATCATTGCCCAGACACCCCTAGAACATTTATATAAAGCATAAGATAGAATTTTTCCCTGAAAAATTGTGGAATAACAGATGAAAAAAATGTAATAACATCACAAAGGGAATGAACACACCTTTTCACAGTTGCAACTAGATCATCAACTGAGGTACGTTCAGGATCAAGAGCTCCACTTGCCCAACTGAAATAAATTTAGCACAACAGTAACAGAGTGCAATTAGAACACAAGTAAGCCCTTCCACGTTATGTGGTATTCATAATCCAAGCAAATAAGGAAAAACTAATTCCACAATTTAGAAAGATGATGCAACTAGAAATTTTAAATTATAGCAACTCCAGATAAAAAAAAAAAATAAAATTAAAATTAAAAAATAAAAAATAAAACAGCAGCAGATCCGTAAAGGGGGGAAATTAATACAACTCTAGATCAATTACAAATGATTAGTAATTGCTAGTGTTTGCTTCGCAAAAGTTAACTAGGTGCAAAGGAATACACCCTTGTTTACACTCAACTTTGAAGAGAAACTAAATTATCGAAATATGTGTGGGTATAATCAATGTCCTTGCACTGAAATTTCCAAGCAGGATGCAGTGAAAAACAAAAAAGGACAGGTCATTTGAAAGAATCAGCAGACATGCCCATAAAAATGCTAATTGTCTGTTATAAGTCCTTAGTAGCACATCATAAATGAGGAAAACACCACAAGTTAGGCATGAGCTAGTGAAACAAGAAACAGTTAAATCAATGGCAGAGACACAAATACAGTACTAACCAGGAATAAGAGAGGCTATCAAGCATGAGAAAGAGAGACAAGCAAGCACACAAAACTAAAAATGCCTTTAAAACAAAATAAACAACTAAAAATTAAAGGGAGGGGGAGGAGGAAATAACTACAAAGGAAATATCTCAATATCCCACAGATTAATACAGCATTACTGACTAGAACCTCAACAGTATCGTATTTGAAAAGTCAGTAATGATTAATGAACTCCATTAAATTGATAGTTTTCGTGTTGGAGTGTACAGATTTACATGATTAGGTACGTGGAACCTCCACTAAGTGCAAAGGCTGTTTGGAAAAGCATGATTCTTATATTGGCTCATTGTTGAATACATGTGTATTAATCACTGATACCTTACATCAGTGTGAACAGTGGCATATTCATTATAATAAATCTCTCAAAAGAATGAACCACTCTGAACAAAAGTTTACCCTAATTAATGACGCATGTATAGCATGTAGATCAGGCAACTCACATGAGAAAACATGCACCAATAAACAACAATGTAACTGTGCGGGGTTTGTATAGCCAAGCAGTCCATGGATCCAGCTCATCAACAGTACTTGTTGAGTTCACCTCACCATTTTGCATAGAAACAAGATTCTTTTTGTTACCCCGTCTATGGCCATTAGGCTCCATAAGCCTAGTCTTCCAAAATTCTGATTCTTGCCTGCAAATTACAAAATTTCAACAGGTAAATGAGCCCAACCACACCACTCTGAACAGCATATTTTAGGTAAAAATATTAAAGTGGGAACTTTTGCAAGGCCTTTGCCTTTGGTCCTTTTTTCAAAAATGGAAAGGGTGGGGCATTTTGGCAATTTCAACCAGTTCAGCAAAAATGAAAATAGTGTAAAATCACCAGCATGCCCATGTCCTTTAGATTTTTGAAAATAAAAACGGCACCAAAGGCATTGTAGAACAATCCTTATATCATAATATGAACAATTGGCAAGAAATAATGATTGCACTCAGTAAATGAAAAACTCAAAGATCAAATTCCATCAAATAACTCAACACATTAAAATGAATTCTTATAAATCAAGGAATATAAAAGATTAGACAATTTGTGGAGCAAGTCTAATATATGGCTTTAAGAATCAAAATTGTTATATTTGTTCATGAACTCATGAAGTAAGTTGTCATTACTAGCCTCTAAGGTTTTGTAGAAGCAATTAAAGAAAACTTATGCCCTCTACTCTCCAACGAGGGAATTGGCAATTCCATAGTTTTGAATTTCATTTTACCACTTTTAAGTTATGCTATTGTTGTGATCACAACACAGTATAACTTTGTGTGGTAAAAACATTTAAAGATATATATAATAAAGTAAAAAATCCAACACTTCCACTCATTTCATTTGGCATCTTTTCACCAACTAAAAACTTTTAGCAAAATCAAACTGCATTAGAAGTTTCTTCTCAAGCTCAAATCAATAGTTGATATTAAAACGACTTCATGAAGGAACAAAAATGTACATGATTTTGAAGTGCTCACATATTTCTTAAAATCAAAATAAGTAGAAATGAACTTAACTATGGGCAAAGCAGACTACATCAGCTGCTTCTTTACAGCTTTACTCACTATTTGACAAGCAAAACCAACTTAAGGAAACATAAAGTTGCATGATCTCAAAGCAAACTCAAAATTATATAAATCAAATTAAATTCAAGTGAAAAACTAAAAAGATGTGCACCAGCATATTCAAGTTATGAGACTTTAATTTAAAACACACCAAACTTTGAGATCCCTACCATACACAAGCATCTGCTGAAGTCCTAAAGAAAATTGTTCATAGTGGTACCTTTGAACAGTCAAATGCAACGATCAATTGCAGTAACATCTTTCTTTAAATATAAAAATTACACATTCTAATGAAATTATTACTGTATACACATAACTAAAACCCTGTTCAAAATAAGTAAATGTCACCAACTAAACAACATCATCTAATTTAACTGAAGAGTAAAAGATAATTCAAAATAATTAGAATAAAATTGAAAGCATTCAACAGTTAAATCTGACAAACAAAGGCTGAATTCAAGAATATTTCCATGCATGCAAATAATAAGCCGGAGAAAAGAAAATTCAAACACCTTGAAATCCTTCTTCCAATTCAGAAATGTCATGCACCACCCCCGTCAATTCTCTCTAGAAAAAAAAAAGAAAAAAAAAAACTAAAGCGCATTCAAAACCCACTTAATCGCAGAAAATAAAGACAATCAGATTTCAGAAACTCATCAAAAGTAGCGTATAGTGCATGCCTATCATCACCCAATTCAGAAATGATTTCTTTCTGTTACGTGGCAGTTTACTTTTAAATGGGCGTAATAATGCTGTACAAATACAATATTAATTACACTGAAGAGTATACACCGTACATATACACACACGCGCGCACAGAGCTAGAGGGGGAGAGAGAGGATCAGCTAAACAGGCAAGTTCCTCCGTCAGGAAAATTAATCACGAAAGAAAAATGATAAAGAGGAGGGCACTGACGTTTATAAAGCTGACAGCCAAGGCCTAGCCGTCCGATTGGTAAGAGTGGTGATCGTGGCCGTCGGATCAGACTGGCAACCAGAGTCGTAGAGATTGAGAAATGGCTATTATGGCCACCGCCGCCGCCGCCGCCGCCGTCGACCGTATTTGAGTGAGCAGGAACTAGTCGAGATGTGAAAGAGGAAGAAGAAGAAGCAGACAACTAGAGCTCCTTCTCTTCTCTAGTATAGGAGGATACGTACACCCCTGCGTGTATGTATAGGTCGGGGGAGAAAGAGAGTCGTCACTGCTCTTCGGTGGAAGTTCGCAGCGGCGAAGAGAGAGAGAAAGAGAGGAGAGAGAGTGTGTGTGTGTGGGTGTACGATGGTCAAAGAGAAAGGGAGAGAGGGGTTTTGAAGATCGTAAAGATACGAAATAGGAATTTTAAATAATTACTGAAATTTAATTATTGGGGCCTTTAAGATGCTCAAAGTGCCCTTTTCGGATATTCTTATCTTATTTGCTTTGTGGGAAAGAACCAATTAATGAGCTAATGCCAATATGCTTTCTTTTGTTTGCCAAATTTGATTCAAATTTACTAGAGTGCCCTTCACTCAAACTTTGGTCGAATTCATTTTAGGGTGTGTTTGGTAACCTGTAAAATGACTACCGGAAAATGTTTTCAGATTTTTCTGTGTTTGGCAACTCCTGGAAAATGTGGTCAACGGAAAATGTTTTCCGTTGACCAAGTAAAATCAGTTCATTTTTCTGAAAAATGACTTACGGAATTTTTTTCCGTAAGTCATTTTACGGAATCGCCAGAATAGCTGTTTAGCATATTTTTGACCAAAACCAAGCCATATCACCCATGACCATGGACCAATGACCATGGACCAAGGAGGTGGGGAAACCGCCGAAAACCTCTACTACATTTATTTTTTATTATTTTTTTATTTTTTTTATTTTTTATTTTTTAATAAATTCTATTCTTTTTATTAAATACCATTATTTTAATAACTATTATAATTTTTTATATTTTAAATAAAACAATTACAACGTTTAAGTATACAATTCTATCCATTTTCTAGAAAATGAACCAAACACACAAAGACAGTTTTCCATAATACATCCAAACACTGGAAATGAAACTGTTTTCCGGAAAATGACTCATTTTCCTGAAAACATTTTCCAGAAGTCATTTTCCTGCTTTCCAAACGGACCCTTAGAATCTTATTTATAAAAAGGATTTTTTTATGCTGAGATGATCTCAGCAGCTTTGTTATTCCAACCCAATTCAAACCTTCACACTGTCACTTTCAGTTATGACCTTTAAGTCATACGATGAACCAACTACATCGAGGCACCAAGTCTCGAGGCACCAAAAGAAAAATATTATTTACATGGTTGCACCTACCCCTAAATTATATTTCTAACTTCTATTCCTTCATTTAAAATTTTGATGTAAACTAAGATTTAATTTGTTGTGCACACATAAAGGCTAAGATATGACTTGTAGACGGATTGTGCGACTTGCGGTTTACATCCGCAAAGCCACTAGGGGTAGGTCTTGTGAGTTTAGGATTAATCTGACAAAACTAGAATCACTTAAGTTAAAAATTTTATAAAAAAAAAAGATGTAGATCATTTTCTTAGGACCAACAACAAGGAAATAACTTTCTCATTGCAGGTACATCATGAAATAAAAATGAGAGTAGAAATTGAGAGTCCATATAATATAACTTTTGCCAATAATCTTGTGGTTAAGTGACGTATAGTGACTCTCCCAAATAAAAGGTCATGAGCTCGAGCCTCAGTAAAAGCGATATTAACTCTTTGTGTTCCAACATGTTAAGAAAGTACAGATTAACATAAGTCAAAATATGCAGTATAACTCTTACCAAAGTAAGAACACATTTAAAGTGTATTTGATTCGAATTATGTGTTCAAAAAAATATTATATATTATTTTTTAAAAACATATTATATATTATTTGTGTTTACAAATTTTTCATTTTCTATGAAATATTATATAGTATTTATTTGAGCAAATACTAATTTTGGTCTCACGACTATTAGCAAAATGACAATTTTGGTCCACATGTTTAATCTATATATATATATATATAGATATATATATATATAGAATTGCAATCATATGAGACAACCTACTTAGGTGAGAAATAAGACATTCTGTGAGCCGTTGATCTTGTAATATTTGATGGTTGAGATTAATCCTGTTTTCCTTTTTTATGTGGTTAATTTTAATTAGTAAGGGTTATTTTGTAATTGTACATGTTTTATTTTTTACCAGGGATTCTAATGCATTTTTTTAGGTGTTTTAATTTTGGTAGGATTAGATTTATTATGTTGATTTGCTGCTTCCTTTCCCGTTCATTCCCGATTTTCTCTTTGCTGCATTGTGTGTTTTTTCCGGTCATGGAGTTTGGTGATGGAGGTATGTTCTATTTTTTTTTTTTTTGTTTTCGGCGGTGTGTATTGGTGTTCTTTCGTCGGATGCATGACGTTGTTGGTGGGTTTAAAGTTTTCTGGATTGCGCGGGTCTGTGCATATGTGTTATCATCTNACTCAAACTCTTGCTAATTAATAAGGGGATAACTTATTTCCGCTGCGCATAAAACTTTGTCATCATCTTGTGAGGTATCGAACCTAAACATCCTAAGTTCAATACACACGAGAGGTCGAAAAGATTTGCAAAATCTTATACAAGTCTATTCACCCCCCCCCCTCTAGACTTGTACCCCATCCCCTTGGGACCAACAGTATGTATATATGTATATGTATATAGAATTGCAATCATATGAGACAAACTATTTAGGTGAGAAATAAGACATTCTGGGAGGCGTCGATCTTGTACTATTTGATGGTTGAGATTAATCCTTTTTCCTTTTTTATGTGGTTAATTTTAATTAGTAAGGGTTATATTGTAATTGTAGATGTTTTATTTTTTGTCTGGGATTCTAATGCATTATTTTAGGTGTTTTAATTTTGGTAGGATTAGATTTATTATGTTGATTTGCCGTCTAGTATTACTGCTTCCCTTCCCGTTTCCTTTCCGGTTTTCTCTTTGCTGCATTGGTTGTTTTTCTCGGTCATGGAGTTTGGTGATGGAGGTATGTTCTAGTTGTTTTTTTTTGTTTTGTTTTCGGCGGTGTGTTTTGTTGTTGTTTCGTCAGATGCATGACGTTGTTGGTGGGTTTAAAGATTTCCTGGATTTCGCGGGTGTGTGCATGTGTGTTTTCCTCTCTGTGCATTTCATAGAGTTTGCACAGACACTGTGCACACTGTGTCGTCTCCATGCAATCCAGTTTCTGTTGGGTGCTGCATTATGTTCCGTTACTTATGATGGGTCTTTTTTTTTTTTGGCTTTGTGTTCCCATGTAGCAGCATCATTTGTTGATGATGAAGGTTTGTCAGGTAGGAGTGGTGGGTCTAATGTGTGTGTTATGAATCTTTCCCCTAGAGGGACTAAATATTGGACTCCGAGTTGTGACAAAGCTAGCCAGCCCTATGTTGGTCAGCGGTTTAGCAAGTTGGATGATGGTATCGACTTCTATGTCAAGTATGCTTGTGTGGTTGGGTTTGATGTTCGTCGTAGCACTGAAACAAAGGATAGGATGGGTAATGTGTTGAGGAAGTTTTTGGTGTGTTCTCGCGAAGGTTTCAAGCAGCCTGCTAAGGATGTTTGTCCGGTAGGTGAGGGGGTCGGTGAGAGTTCCATATCACCGAAGAGACGGCGGGTTACGAATAGGGTTGGTTGTAATGCCAAGATCATTTTGAAGCGTATGGGTGATGGGTTGTATTCTGTATTTTCTCTCGAGATAAGGCACACACATTCTTTGTGCTCAGAGTTGGCTAAGCCTTTCATGAGGGTTAATCGTAAGTTGTATGTGGGCTATCAAAGCTTTGTTGCTAATTGTGCAAGAGCGAATATAGGTCCGATTAAGTCATTCAAGCTTTATAAGCAGATGGTCGGGGATTTTGCTGATGTTGGGGCCACTGGTGTAGACTTCCATAATTTTAAGCGGGATTTAATGGCTTATATTAGTGGTGGGGATGCACAGTTGATTGTTGAAAAGTTCCTTCATAAGAAGGAGTTGTGGTCTACATTTTGCTTTGACTATGATGTGGATGAGTATTATCAGCTCTCACGTGTGTTTTGGGTGGACCCGGCTGCACGGCGAAATTTTGCGTGCTTTGGTGATGTTGTGTCCTTTGATGCTACGTATAAGACTAACAGGTATGTGCATATATTCATACATTCGTGTGCATGTATTCTGTCCGTGGGATTGTGCTGTGTTTGTGAATTACATATATTTGTCTGTGCATTGTTGGCGGCCGGTGTGTGCACATATATAGCATTCTCAGTGCTTTTTTCTTAAAATTGTTCTCCTGTTGGAGGGGGGAGGGTTTATCCATTTATTTGTCCTAATCGTGGATGGCGTTCTGTTAAACAGTGCACTCTTTGTGCATTTCAGTTACGCAGTTTGTGCACATCATATTAGCAGTAAATTTATATTTTGTTGCTCTGTAGTTCGGTTGTATTTTGTTTGTTTTTGATGTATGCACCTGGCATGCGTGTAGGTATAATCTCGTCTTCGTTCCATTTACTAGCATGGATAATCACAAGAAATCAGTGATGTTTGCAACGGGGTTGATTGCAAAGGAGGATGTTAACTCATATGTGTGGTTGCTTGATAATTTCAAGCGAGCTATGGGCCACGAGCCGACATACGTTGTCACTGATCAAGATGCATCTTTAAGGGTAGCAGTGCCGAGGGTTTTTCAGTCTGCACGGCACCGATTTTGTATGTGGCATATTATGACGAAGGTGGGTGACAAGGTTCGGGCGGTGCTTGCCAATGATCAGCCTTTTCGTCGGGATCTCAACGCTATTGTATGGGATGAGTGTATAACGATAGACCAGTTTGAGTCTAGATGGCTTCAGATTATGGAGGATCATGGTCTTGCTGAGCATAGGTGGCTTCAGTTGATGTTTGAGTTGCATGCATTTTGGATACCTGCTTTCTTTCAGGACTTACCGATGAGTGGTTTAGTGCGGACTACATCTCGTTCCGAATCCCAGAATAGTTCATTTGGGGGTTGTACTAATTGCCATGCAAGTCTGGTGAAGTTTTTTATTCACTTCGAAGGTGCAATTGATACTCAGAGGCATAAGCAAGCTAAGTTCGATGCTTCATGTGAGGGATATTTGCCAGTGGTAAAGACGTCTTTGGCTATTGAGCGTTATGCGGCTGCCGTTTATACCATTACTGTTTTCTATGATGTGCAGGCAGAGATTGTTGCTGGTTGCTTTGAGTGTCGAGCTTTGTCGGTTGTGGTGGATGGTGATGTAAAACGCGTTGAAGTAGAGGGTGCAAATGGTGTTGTTTGTGTTGTTTTGTTTCATATGGTTGAAACTACAGCTTCTTGTTCGTGCCGTTTGTTTGAGCGTGTTGGGTTGCTTTGTAGGCATATTTTTCTTGTTTTTAAGGATGCTCGCGTGGAGTCCATTCCGGCTTGCTATGTTGTCTCTTGGTGGACACGTGATGCTTATAAGCGCCCAATTTATGATATAGATGGTGTGCACGATGCTTCTGTTTTGGGTGGGAACTCTAGCAAGGGTGCCATGAAGGAGGTTTGGAATGATTTTTATAGTTGCGTTGCACTTGTTGGCGGTAACTCTGATCGTGTATCGGAGTTGTCTCGTATTTTGAAGGACTTGAAGATTTCATTTGTGGATGCGGATAGTTCAATGGGTTCGTCAGTGGATAAGGCTGGTGTGATTCGGTCATTTGGTGGGGTTTTGGCGTCTTCGGAGGTTGTTGTACACCCTCCTACGGTTGCAAAGAATAAGGGTTCTGGGAAGCGATACAAAACTGCAAAAGAGATTGTTATGGAGAAAGTCGCGGAGTTTACTCGTGAGTGTGCCACGTGTCATAAATGCAATTGACATGACACCCGTAATTGCCCGTTAAATCCAAAATCCAAGGCAAATGTGCAAGCACAGTTGAAGACGAAGGCAAAGTCCAAGGCCAAGACGTAGTTTTCAACCATTACATTTTATAACAACATTGGAGTTATTGTACCTTTTTTTATAAGAATTTCGTACTGTTTTTTCTTAACTGTACTGTGGCCGTTTGCATTATTATGTGTGTTTGCCTCTTTCTTTGGAAGATTAAGGTTCTTCGAGTTTGTGCACTTATTTGTAATTCCATGTGCACGTCTGTATCTATTTGTAATTCCATGTACACGTGTGCACTTACTCACAGTACTGTGTGCATATTTCTTATAACTGTGTGCACTCGCTATCATTTACTGGGTGCATGTCCGTTTGCGTGTGCATTTCATATAAGTGCTGCGTGCATTTTCTCTCATTGGTGTTTGCATGTACTTTCATTTATATGTGTGCGTGCATTTACTGATACTAACTGTGTGCATCTGTCACTACTTCTGTGGGTACAGTTACGCTGCGTACATCATACTTTTCTATCAGTCAATGCTCCTCTATATTGAAGGAAAAAAACCACATGCGAACACAATTCCCATTAATCACTTGCCTGAAAAAATAATTCGCCTACAGCCAATAATATAAGTTCACCACGTCCATTGTCCAGTATCCCAAAACATTAGTACTACCCCAAAGGTCGTTAGTTGTTATCTTTCTAACTAAACATTACTAATATCCCGCAGTTTGATAGTTGTTAAAGTACTAGATAATTGAGTAATCTGCGTGTGCACCAAAAATAAATATCAGTGTTTATCAAAAGTGGTCATCATTGGTAAGGAATCAGCAGCCTTGCTTGACATAGCTTGCGAATAGCTCATGCTGGAATTTTCTTGCCCTTTTCAAGTTGGAACCTTGATGTTCGTTGATGTCGGTCATTAGCATTTCTCTCATGTATGTCATTCGTAGCTGCCGTAGATATGTCCAATCGCCTTTCACGAATCCGCAGTCCCATGTTTTGTATGTCTGCCCGGTGAAGGTCTCCATGTGCCGCATCGTGTAGATTCCACAGTCTACCGTGTTATTGGTGTCTCTCCACGGCATTTGCATGCGTGTTGGCGTCACCCTGGCAATGTCTCCACTTCTTCTCTCTTCACCCTCGTCATACAAGTGTGTGGAGAACAGGTCAACCTGTACATTTTCAAACAACATGAAGATATTCACTTTGGTAGTTACATAATGTATCAATTTTTTGTAAATTATGGGGGATAATGCTTACCAAATCTTCCGGGACCTTATCATATTTCCTCTCGTTCGAAACCCTCTTGGATGAGTTGTCGATGATTTCAATTTTCATCTTAATTAGGTCGAAGCTTATCATGTAGAAGTGTCCTTCTTGTAGGATTGGGAATATCACCTGCGTAAAGGAATTAAAGTTAAGGATGGGGTGGATGCGTGTTTGCACTTGTTTGAGTACCCGTGTGCACATACCATACGCATAATTTTTGGTCTGTGCACCTTCGGTGGGATGTGTGTGCATCAGTGTGTTTGTTAATGGTACCTGTGTGCAGAACACATTCTGCCTGTGTGCACATGGGAAATACCCATGTGCACATACCACACACGGTAAGAAAGGCATGTGCATTTCCTATAATCTGTGTGTGCATCTGTTAACTGTAAAGAAATGTCGTTGGCGTTTACCATGTCCACATCTGACCACTTGTTGTACGGTGACAGCTCCATATCTTTAGCCAAGCGGGAACAGAACCAAGCCAACCTTTGTTTCCTAGATTTCTTGTGGGCCACTACAGTTTGGAGCTGCATTTATTCCTTCATTACTTAGTTGCGAGAATAGAAGTAATGTTTCTAAATAAGTAGTATAGGGTCAGAATCGAACCGTGGTGGTGGGTGATGCAAATACCCTCCTTGGTGCGCCTTGTGTGTTTTGGTGCTCTCGATGATTTAAAATGCACGCCCACGCAGTCATGATGCCAACAGATACCTCCTGCTCCATCAGTAGTGATGTGAAGTCCAGTAACCTAGCAACCCTCTGTTTGTATGTGAACAGCACCTCATACATGCATCATGTATCGTTTTATAGTGTTATCATATAACGCCTATTATAGTAATGTGTAAACAACCTAAACTAGTAATTCAATTTAACTTGGGGAGAAGATTTTTAAAAAGGTTTTCGGGGTCTTTTTCCATTACATGTCATTGTTAATGCTCCGTGCAATCCATTGGTGGATGACGAATGGCTGTGGGATTTCTTCATACGAGATTCCCATAATCTGGCTCAGGTAATTGCAAAGCATTTCCATTTCGCCGTCTTCTTCCTCGGTGTCAGTCCTTTGTGGCCGTGCTTCCTTGGTTGGGGTGCCAAATGGTGGGCCGCATAGGTTCTTCTTTCTGCTGTGGTGTACTCCAATAATTTGCTGGTTCAGCAACATAGGTTAGACTATGTTCTAGCGCAAATTGTTAAGTATCTAGGTTTGGAATTTTTACCTCTGCTGGGGTGTTTAATATTTCTCCACTCGGCCCTGCAATGTCTATCGCTTCCGGTGCACAGTCAGTATCTATTTGCATTTCTACAACTCGTTCAGTTGGCTGGTGGGACCCTTCTTCATTGGGTGGTAGATCGATGTTGGCCATGGTCTCTATACCCTCATTATTAGCTCCCTGTGTGAAGCCCAAGCTGAAACTAGGCATTTCGCACACATCTGTCCTTTGTAGTGCCGCTCTCTCCACATCCTCCACCACCTTAATG
The DNA here is from genome assembly GCA_002525835.2 of Ipomoea batatas. Taxonomy (NCBI): domain Eukaryota; kingdom Viridiplantae; phylum Streptophyta; class Magnoliopsida; order Solanales; family Convolvulaceae; genus Ipomoea; species Ipomoea batatas. Next base: position 48,983,840 of record CM008342.1, on the reverse strand, counting down.
TTATCGGGGTTTGCCCAAAACTCGTCCTCGGGCTCACTATCTGTGGTTTCCTTGCTTGGTGGACAACTGCTCACGTTTTGGTGGTGCATCCCCATTAGTCCCTCCATTGACTCCATTGCTTTCCGAATTTCAGTCATTATTCCTTCCTTCACCGCCGCATCGTCTGTCTCCTGTGTTAATTTCTCCAGATCTAACATGATGGCCTTCAGCATTGTTATTTTCTCTGCGACTCGAACTTCAAAACTCTGCGTTTATATGTGCAGAAAATCAGTGTGCATTTTAGTTAGTAACAAAGTGCATGTCAGAACTCTCTTCAGTTCAAAATCTCCATTTATTACTCATAAAACCAATGTGCATATTACTTTATTCCCATGTGCATATTACCACAGTTTTAACATTCTACTGCTAGACTTCTTCTTCACATTCCCACACGATCATGGTATACTCTTATACATATAGGGTGTGTGCATGTCATACAATTGGTCTGTGCAGTTTGTAATTACTTATTTGCATGTGACTATTAACAGGGTCTAAGTCCTCACTCTGCTAAATTTCGGATTTACAATTACCTATGTGCACCTTAATGTCAAGGTCTGTGAGTTTTCTAATTAAACACTAATCACCTCAACCGTAGGTGTAATAATATTTCACTGCTATTTCCGCATGTGCACCTTAGTTTTAAGGAGTGTGCATTGTTTGAAGAATCAGTTTAGAACTACTCATAAGCAAAAATGGTAATGGAGTTTCTTACGTTCTCTTCCACGCGCGGTGCGGCAGGGACTGTGTTGTGTACTTCTACATCCAAGAGCTCCCCCGTCCCAAATCCCCCCAACCTGATTTCTGAAAATGCCCTATCACTCATTTTTCGGGTGGTCCAACCTTTTATTCTCGGGACTTGTCGCGGAACGGAGTTGCCAGCGAACTTCACTCTGTCCATATACAGTACCTACATGGTCATAAATTGCCAACAATATATTAGAGTGTGTATGTTCAAGTGTTTGGCCACTTTAATAAAAATATCAACACTGTTGTGCTTACCGAGAGGAAAAATAATGGCTCGCAGAATCTCTTGTGCTCTCCCCTTTTCCATTTGTCATGTGTGTCTACGAGGTTGGTCAGTAGATACTTGCACCAATTTAGATTCGGAATGCGGGTGACGTCCTCCAACTCATCAACATACAGCTGGTGGCAGTATCCATTTGTCATGGATCTGATCAGTGTGGTCACAGCCAGAATAGTGAAGTGCCTCTTGAAAATCTCACACCATGTGGGGTATTCTTCTATGTTAGCGCTCACCATCGATGGTGTTATGGCGTGGTTGGTTGTGAAGAAGCACCCTCTCCATTCCAGTAGAGTTCTCGTAATGTCATTTGGCTCCCGGTTTGTGACATCAGTATCCCCACGTGGTAATCCAAGCACTCTTTGCACATCCTCTTCCCCAATCTGAAGTATTTTATCATCCTCCAGCTGTATGCTCATCGTTGCTGGGTCAAAGTTTGTGAGCAACCAATGGCCTAAACGCAATGGTACTTGCTTGATGTTAAGATTTAGGATACCTCCAAATCCTATGGCTGAAACTGCGTCACGCTGTCTTCGATTGAGTCTTCTGATGGCATCTATCAGTGCTTGTGCTGTTATCCTTGTTTTCATGCTTGGATATTTTTCCTCCTCTTCTTGTGTTAATTCGTATTCTGGGGCGTCCCATGCGGGGTCAGCTTCTAAGCGCCGGAGGAATGCCCGTGGAGGGCTGACGAAGTCATCATCGTCATCCATATTCTGTGCCTGCTGGGTGGTAGGATTGGTCAATCGCCATTTTGGACCTGTTCAGTGTTAACAACAGTAATTT
>CM008342.1:48950466-48968502 GCA_002525835.2 Ipomoea batatas | reverse complement strand
CTTAGGACGGCCATCACCTGCTCCCGTAGCTCGGGGGTGAGTCCTTTGCCTATTCTGACGCATCTGTTGGGGTGACTTGGATGTAACGGGATTTCTTCCAGCTCCACGGCAGGCTCTGGTCCGGTACTCCTCTCTTTCTCCGGTTCCACGGTATGGACCGGCAGGAGACCTGCCATCAGTTTTTCACAAGTCATGCTGTCGACCGTGGGGTAAAGTGTGTATTTACAAATAGTTTTTTTTATTTATACATAAATATTAATGATTTATCATATTAATATTTGAAAAAAAAAAAGCATTTTAAAATTTTTTAAAATTAGAGATTTTTTTTTTTTTGGAAACATTTTATGAAATTTCCATAAATTCTTGGAAGCAAATATTTTACCAAAAAGGCAAAAAATCTAATTTTGAGGTGAGAGCTGAGGTTAGGGAACTTCCACGGAAGTGCTAACATCATCAACAACGATTCCTCTCCTATATAATGTTGGTTAAACTTCAATTTTCACCACAACAACCAGTATTTAAAATAATTTTTTTTTTTAAAAAAAAAAATAAAAAAAAAAAAAAGAACCTTCTTCAGCTGTTCCAGTCTTTTGCTTGATTAGTGTCTTTTGAGTTCTCCGTTTCATTTAAGGTTGAACTTTTGCCTTACCCCATTGATGTTTGATTGATCTTTGTTTCAACCTCTTGATGAAACATATCATAAATATCTTTCTAGACTCTTTTTTTTTTTATTCCTGGGTTGTTCTATATTTTTGTTATAGAGAACTACTTCAATTTTGTTCAGAGTTGCCCTTAAACACATAGGTATGGTGGTTGTTTATCTCTTTTAAAAAAGGTGTATATGCCTTGCTAATGACAAAAGTTGGGGGTAGTCCAACTTTACGGCAAGTATTACGGTCTAGTGGTCTTAGGTTCTTATTTTCAACCCCTCTGTCGCGGGTTCGATTCTCATATCCATTTTGTAATCGCCTGGGCTTTAGCCTGCTAGGCTCGGCATCCTATACCCGGTTTATGATGGACCCGATCCGTTAAATCCATCATATATATATATATATATATATATATATATATAAAGTAGTTATAATCAAATTCAATAGTAAAATAAAAATATACTCCGGGTAAAAGTTATGAACCAAATGACTATGTCTTCTAGTATGAGTCTCAACTTTTTTCATTCATTTTTAGTTTTACCTAATAAAATAGCCATACTAAAATTTTCCAAAAATCTTTTAATAGACAATCATGTGCCTATATGTTGATTGATCAATGATAACTAAATAACTCTTTTTAAAGTAGCTAATGAGGTAAATGCTTTTAAAGGGTCAAGGAGAAAGAGGAAATTAAGGTCACTTTTATACTGCAATGATACTAATAAATAATGGCTGCAAGCTTGAGACAAGAAATTCTTCTTTTTTTTTTACCGGAATTACATGTCTGCTGGTAATCCAATATGGTGAGGTGGACAAAAAAAAAAAAGGAAATAAAACTGTTCCCTCAAGGCTCAAACATAACATAATTCGGCAGGAGTCCTTAGAATGTAAGAACAATTGGATTAATTGGATAAATCCAATCATGGTTAGTAAAATAGATTGAAATAAACTCTGCATTGGTACATATATGTGTACATGAACAGATGACACAAAACACTGAGATAGACACTGGAAGCCATCTAGCGACCTCGCCCACGTCCACGCCCGCGCCCTCGTCCTCGCCCCCTCCCCAATGCCCGTCCTGAAACAGCAAAACAATGGAGACAACATTAGAAGTAAATATAGGCACGTTGTGAGTGAATTGGAGTAATGCAGGCATACGAAAACTAATGGAGTACACACTGTCATACCAGCAGTGGGCTTTTTTGGCTTCACCCTAGGTGTTTCTTCCACCAGCAAAGTCTCGAGATTTAAACTGTCGGGCAGTATGTAATAACGAATGTTGTTACCCCTCACACTCAGGTGATCCATTGTCACGGGATTCTTCCCTTTTGGTGTAAGCTTTACAGTCTTCAAGTGTGTGTTCATGCTGACATCAACACCTGAAAATGTCAAGCAACACAACAATTAGAAATTGCATTTCATAACATAATATATATGAATTCATAATCACATCCACTTTGTGCATGCTGCTATTGTGGTATACTAAACAGCAGCAAAGACATCCATGAACTAGTCATTGCATATAGAACCAAATCAACAATAGAAACTCGGGCAATGTAAAGAATCTAAATGTTCAATTACTACAAGCAGACAAAGCTAAAGTTATACAACCCATTTGCCACTTGGTCACTAGAAAAGCTTATATAGTCCCTTTCCCCATCAATATGGGACCAGAAAAGGCTTATACAGTATTATAGTGCGTTACCTATATGCAACAAATTAGGAACACCGAAAAATTGATCTCCTGATTTTGGAAATGCAACATTCCAGACTTTTCCACTAGCAATTCTAAACAAAAACTAATCACTTGACATCTAGAGATTCAAATCAAGTCAATATATACAACTGATTTTATTATCACTTAAACTTTCTATTAACAATTTCTTCTGTCATTTCTTTGTGCATTGCACCAGTCCTGCTTCAGTATTAGAACTAGTAGGATTTAGATAAAAAAAGAAAATTTTTACTACAGCTGTTCTTCTGATTCTTTAGGTGGACTGTTCAAGCATTTCTAGCTAGCAGAGTCGCAATTACTGTCATCACAACCACTAACCCTAGTGAAAGCCTAAACTCATAACACACACTATCCAGCTCGAAAAAAACGAGATTGCAAGAAATAACAACAAAAGATAAGGTAGGCGGAGAGATACCAGTGATAGTTCCATGAACGACGGTGCCGTTTTTGAGCTCGATGGAGACAGTCTCATTGTTCAATTTCATCAAAAACCTGAAATGAATGAGTAAATCATTGAGCGGAAAGCTTTATGCGATTAATTTTGGCAGAAATATGCTAATTTTCATAAAAATAAATTAGTAAGAAAGAAAAACAGACCTGACGAGCTTCATCGTTGAGAGAGAATGAACAAAATCGTTAGGGCTTACAGAGCCTTTGCTGGAAGCGAAGGGTTTTAGGCGCTTAGGGCAATTTCAATCTTCAGGCGGAGCAACGACTTTATGCATCGGGCCTTGCTATATATACATAGTAAAGTTCCTTCTAAAGCCTATGGGCCTAATTATGTGGCCCAACAGTAAAAATGGGCCACATGGTTTTAGAAAATCCGTAATTTGAGAATATATTTACTTTTTTTTTTTTTTTGGAAACGGAATATATTTACTTATAAACAGAAAATCCGTAATTTGAGAATATATTTACTTATAGGATCCACCATATGCATTGTGAATCATGAACCAATTACATATATGTAATTAATAAATTATATACTTTTAGTTTTTTTTTGAAAACAACCAAATAATTGTATTAAATCAAACCAGCAATAATGTCAGGGGGGACATTATCCCAAAACAAGAAACCAGCCTGTGAAAAGGCCAAAGTAGCAAGAGAGTGTGCCCCTAGATTAGCAGACCTAGGAACTAAATATAATGAACAATGCATAAAAGAAGACATAATAGCCTTTGAGGCTTGAATGGAAAATGCGATGTATGAGTAAATATTGGAGTACGAAGATGATAGCAGCGCCTAAAGATTTGCGCAGTTAGTGTAAAGCTTCACTCGTTCAACACCCCGCTCCCGAAGCCACGAGAGGACCTCCTTGCATGCCGTGGATTCTGCCATTAAAGGTGAGAGACAGCCATTGGTTCGGCCACTGAAAGAAGCTTCATACGCACCGTCCGGCTTGTAAAGAACCGCACCGGCAGTGGACATCCGTGTAGTATGCAGATAACCCGCGTCGAAATAGCAGCACCAGTCGCCATTCTGTGACGGAGCAGCACTGGCCAGATGCAGTGTGTTCGAATGAGTGTGGACTGGTGGCGTCGGCTTATGTGCTGGGTGAACAGAATGCACCTGCTTCCATGCTTGTAGCGTCGCCTCCGCCCTCCGCGAAACAGCAGCTGAACGCGGCAAACAACCCTTCCATACTGCAGAGTTCCGCGCTATCCATATGTGGTAAATGACCGCTACTGCAACAAGAATATCCTCCAGTGTAAGCATAGTCATAAGATTAGAGAACCACATAGCAAAATCATTTTCCTGCAAAGATGGTATGGAAATAGCAGCTTCATGCCAAACCAACTTAGAGAAGTCACACATGACAAGTGAGTGCATAACATTCTCATTGGTCAATCCACACATTGGGCATGTTGGTTGCACATCTACTCTCTTTAAAATCAAGTTGGTAGTAGTGGGTAAGACATTGTTTAGGGTTCTCCATAAAAATGTTTTCCATTTGGGAGGGGATTTAATTTTCCAGACATCCAACCACTTATCAAAAGCGCCTAAACGGTCGCTAAAATCATCGCACATGCGCTATACCCATCTTTTACAGTATAATAACCCCTTGGGTCACCATGCCAATACCAAGAATCCTCATACTCGGGGTTTATAGGGATGCTCAAAATACGTTCCACATCTTGGGGCTGAAAGATGTCCTGTAATATAGATTTATCCCAAGTAGAAATAGCTGGGTCAACCAATCCAGAAACCAAAGAACAATTTAACGATGGAGGCATGTGAGTCTGGACCATTGGGCTTGGATCATCAGGGAGCCAAGGATGACCCCATATCAATGTCGTATCTCCATTCCCAATTCTACAAAAGCTTGGGCAACCCCCTATGGTTGCATCAACAAAAGTAGTCTTAGGATAATATCTGGCCTTATAGATCCTAGCAACCAAAGATTGGGGGTTAATTAGGAAACGCCAGGCTTGTTTACCCAACATTGTCAAATTAAAAGCCCTCAGATCCTTGAAACCAAGACCCCCATACTTCTTAGGAACACATAAACGGTCCCATGCCATCCAATGAATACTCCTGTCTTCCCCAGAGCCCCACCAATACCGGTTCATAGCCCTTTCAATAGACTGACAAACAGACTGCGGCAACAGAAAGACACTCATTGAAAAGGTTGGCATAGATTGTGCCACACTTTTCAATAACACTTCCTTCCCAGCCCGAGAAATAAGACGCTTATTCCATGAATTAAATCGCTGCTTAATTTTATCCTCAATATATGAGAACACAACCCTCTTATTCCTCCCAATAAACGATGGTAGACCCAAGTACTTGCCAAAATTAGGAGCCTGAGAAACCCCTAAAACAGCCACCACCTCCTCCTATCAGCCATGGATGTGTTCCTACTGAAGCATACACTTGATTTACCAAAATTAACAGCCTGTCCAGACATAGCCTCATAGTCAATTAGACACTGTTTAATAGCTCCAGCCTCATGAATATTAGCCTTGAAAAACAAGAGGCTGTCATCCGCAAAAAACAGATGAGACACAGATGGTGCTCCCCTAGCCACCCTACAGCCATGGAAATCTCCTCGACGCTCAGCCTGCTGCAGTAACAGAGACAACCCTTCTGCACATATAATGAATAAGTAGGGGGATAAAGGGTCTCCCTGTCTGATGCCCCGGGATGGTATAATCTGACCCGCATGCTCTCCATTAACTAGAAAGCTATAAGAAACTGTAGTCACACAAAGCATAATCAGATTCACCCAGGCCTCCGCAAAGCCTAAACATATTATAAACAATGTTAAAACATGTATATAATTTGTTAACTGAAAGTACATAATATTCTAACTGCATATACATAATCTGCACCAATGTCAACAAGAAATCACTTGGCTACCTAGGAATTTAGGAAAGCGAGTGTTCATTATTCATTTTAATAGGATTATAGGTCGTACTTGCTCAATTTACGTGGTCAGTGATCTACATGTATACTTTCCGTTTCCGACCTCATGAGGGTCTACATGTATACTTCCCGACTCCGCCCCCCCCCCCCCGCCCCTCGACCCCCAAAGGGTTTACATGTCTACACTCAACGCCTGGGGTCTACATGTGCAATTCCCGACATAGTAGGTATTTCTAGATGCAACTCGCGCCAAGTATGTGTATTTCCTTACCAAAGAGTCTACATCTTTACTTGTCAACCTCTATGTTAGTAAACTCATTGACCTTCATGTCAATAGACTTACTAACCTCTATGTTTGTAAACTTACCGACATCCATGTCAGTAGATTTATCGACCTATATATTAGTAAACTCCTCGACCATTATTGCTATATAGGTCAATTTCGCCATCACTTCAACAACTTAAAAATGTTATGACCAACCTGAGTGCCTAATAATCAATAGATGATATATATGTTAGTACTTTACCATCATTATGTCCCATTACCCCTAATATAAATAGAACATATGCCTAATAATGTGATTGGGGCCGCATCTCCCAATTTGCACCACTGGACGCCAACCATAATATAAATACTTTGTATCGTATAATAAGAAATTAAACACGCTTATTGTACTAAAATAAGGCATTTCTTTATCGTATTTTATTCATTTATTTTCTTTATCATCAAGACAATACTACAAAAGTTACAAAATTAAAAGAACATAGAAATATTAAATATAAACAAAACAAATCGAAACTCCCATGGCATGAAAGATCCTTTTATTGCAATCTTATGCAGCAAAATATAACGTGAGATTCCATTCCATTCCATGCACTTAAGCATTGGATGTGAAATTGAAGTTGGCGCAGGTTGTCTGTCTTCCTAGCAGCGTCGAGCTGAAACCCAATCTCGAGGTTGCCAGGTCAAACTGCAAAAGATTGTTCTCCAACTGGTAACCGCCGATAACAATGGAAGTTCTCGGCTCTACGCCGCCGTCCAAGACGGCAAGGCACAGCGCATTCTTCCCGGAATCCCTTAGGTCCACCATGGAATTCGACCCGGTGATCGTCCAGCTCGCGCTCTGCCCTTGCAGAACAAGAGTAATCCACGGCACCGACGCCCCGAGTCGAGTGGCAAGAACGTTGTCGGGGCTGAAACAGACCTCAAACGGCTTAACCGCCGCCACTCTAGTGATGTTCCTCGCGGCGGCGGCTTTGATGAAGGCTTTTGTCACGGCTTTGAAGATGGAAGTTTCTAGAACAGTGTAAGGATCGACGGTGCTGATTTTCGTCCCTCCGTTGCCTTGGCTGTCGATTTTAAGCAGCGTTGTGTTCACCGCCACGGCTTTGTCTTCGACTTGGATTGACTTGACGCCGATGAAGTAATCCGCCGAGGGTGTGCCGGCGGTGAAAACGCCGGCGGTGCTGACGGGGTTGATCAGAAGCGGAGTGTACGTCAATAGCTCCGACGCCTCCACGTTTTGCAGGAAATGGTACGGCCCGTCGCCGAAGAAGATAACGCCGGTGGACGACGATAAGCAAACGGCGAATTTCCGATGGAAGCTAAAAGCGGCGGAGAATTGCGACGGGACTCCGACCCGGGTCCGGCCCAGACCCGCCATTCCCACCGCCCCGTTAGCCAGCCCTTCCAAAAGCGAGGTCGGCGCACAAGAGAAAATGAAACGCGAAACTTCCGCCGCTTTTCCCGGATTAAACCCGTTAGTTGACTTAACCGACACAACATCCTCCGCCAGCTCACCGCTAGTGGAGGTCCGGGTAATGGGATTATGCGGAAAAACGCCGCAGGTGTTATTGTTACACCCGGGCCTAGGCCCGGAGAAACAATCGCCGCAGGCGGTGTTCTTCGTGGCCAGGGAGCATTGCGCGGACCGGCACCGGACCGGGCGGTAAGACGAGGAAACGTAGTTGTTATCGCAGTCAACCCACAGAAACTCGCCGCCTAAATGCACGACGAGGCTCACCGGGACGAGGGGCGTTCTTTGGTTGATTGTGGTAAGGTATTGGAGAGTGGGAGCGTGTTTTGTGACGGGCACGACGAGAGCTTTAGGGCGAAAGGAGGTTTGGGCAAAAGCGGAGCAGAGAAAGAGAAGGAGAGAGAAGGACAAGAACTGGATAATGGAAGAAGTGGCCATTGTAGATGGTGAGAGGTAGCTTCAGTTGCATATGGGCTAATTGCAAGAAATGCCCATTATTTATACCTATCAGTGGACAGTGATCCAAACTTCGTTCGTACGTACGCGGATAACAGTACCGTTGTCAAATAGGACTATTCAAAGATGGTAGGCTAATGAGGAACCTTCTTATTGGCTTGTCAAAGAAGTGGCTGGCCCCAGGCATAAAGCTTTGTTTTGTATATTACTTTACTAGGAAAATGCTAGTATGCTACTTGTACTCTCTAATTATACTTGTAACTTCAATTCCTCACTTAAATATTTAATGTAGGCATTTTTTGAGAGCATAAAATAAAAATAACTTATCAATGGTTGTTAAATAAAGTATCGGACCCGACCCAATGCTCTTGGTCTAACCCATCGAAGCAGTGAATATGGTCAAATAGTAACGGTTATGGTCAGATAGCAGGTCGTTGTGTCATTAATCATTATTGTAACTATTATACTCAATAGCTCATTATCTAGAATAAAAGTTGAGCCTTGTGACAATAGAGAGGACACGCCCACAAACTTGTACTCAAACTCTTAGCGATACAATTACCCTGCTTAATTATTTCGTTCCAAATATATTCCGATAATTTATTTACCTTCATTGGGAACCATGAAAGCGCAATTATAGATGATTTAAGTTGATTTACTTTTTTTTTGTTGATATTCTTTACCAATTAGGACCATAAAATGAGATTTACACATATTTACGCGGTGATTTATTACTAGATCTTTGAGACAAATTTAAAGTGTGAATTGACTAAATACAATTAAAAATGAATATAAAAAGTTATATATAATAACCCCAAACCTATTCTAGTTGTATTACATGCAAGAAACATCAATATTAATCAGCATTATACTTTTTCTTTATATATAATTAATATGATTACATGCTTGTCTTTATGACTCATGACTTTAATTTGGTCAAATTTTGACCAGACAGCTAATAGTTTTAAATATTTGCATTTTTTTTTGTCACATCACAAGTTTGCTCAGCAAAGTATAATACGACTTCACGCATCAAAATTAATTATATTTGAGTTGGGTATGATCTCAAAAGGTAACAAAGGGTATGTTTAGTTGACAGGTTTTGGTATAAGATATGTGGATTAAAGTGATTGTTATTGTTTGGTCGACAGGCTTTAGAATACTACTATAGGTTTGGAATACTTCATTAATTGAAAAACTCATACTCTTATTAAATAAAGGTTTCATTTCCCTTTCTCCTTTCTTCTCTAACTATTACGAGTAATAATCGTTCTCATTCAACTCTACTACCAAACATGTAAAATACTTTCACAAAAACCCGTTACCCTTATCAAGTATTTGATACCTATACCGATTCAGATTCCATGTGCGAACCAAACACACTCTAAGTTACATATGTGTTAAAGTAACTACATATAGAGCTGTCGAAACGGATTGGTAGGGCGGAGCCCGCCACGCCAAAATATTGGCTTAAGGGGGGTCAGCTCGCCTTGCCCCTCCTTAAGCCCGCGGGTTTAGCCAGGGGCGGCAAAAATGATAAAATACTAATTTTTTATTTTTTAAAAGTAAAAAATTGTAGTGAATATATCCAAGTATATACATAACAAAGTTTTAACACTAAAACAATTCAAGTATTCCACATACAATATCAATAATTAAACAAATTAATTGGAGTGTTGTCGGTTGCTCGGTACGTGGAGCGTTGTTGGCTCGTCGCTTTGTCCCTGCGTTGAAGAATTCAAGGAGCGTCATCGACTCATTGCCATGTGACTTGCAACTTTGTGAGACGATGGTTTTCTGCGAAGCGTCGGAAAGGAGACTCTGTGACTTGCAGCTTGCGATAATGAGTTTGTGATTTGGGAAGAGGAAATTAGGGATTAATACTTGTAAGAACATCTTCAATAGTTTGTAGCTTTTGAAGAGTTTTTGCAAGTGTGACTAGGAAAAAGAAAATGGAGGAAGAAAAAAAGAAAGAAAAAAAAAACAAGTCTGCCAACAAAAAAAAAAAACAAAAACAAAAACAAAAACAAAAACAAAAAAAAAAAAAACATCACTAATAGTAATTTTTTTGAGGTTTTTAGTGTGGTTTTTTAAAAAGAAATCTGATGTGGAGGAGAGAGGGTGAAGAAAGAGAATATTACCCCACTACCTCCATATTGGCTCTGTCTCTGCAACCTTGGTTTTTATTAAATTTGTGGGACTCATTAAAATCTATGATTTTCGCGCAACACTTGCGTGCTGTGCAACATAGCACCTAGTTGTGCGCTTTTTTTTTTTTTTTTTTTTTTTTTTTAATAAAAATTTCGCATTAGACATTTTTTTTTCTTTCTTTATCCCTCCTCTCTCTTTGGTACCCTCAAAAATCTTTTAAAAAAACTATTGATATTGAAGATGGTCTAGGAAGAATGAATACTTAATGACTAATTAGACTATAGGCTATATATAGGCCTATAGCTAATATGGAGTGTGTGTCTGTGTATATATATATATATATATATATATATATATATATATATATATTTAATTAGGTAAGCTGACAGGCCCATCAAGTCGACGGGTTAAGTAGAGGTGGGCTAAAAAGCTCCTTATAATATTAGCTCTAATTTTTAGATTCCGCATCACCCTTTTGACGGAACAAGACGAACTAGTCTAGTGAGCTAAATCTATTTTGATGACTCTAATTACATAACTTACATTTTCAAGAGTATATCAAAAGAAATCTATGCATGTTATCTTATTTATACGTTATGGATAATTTAAAATATTTAAATAGTACGGTGTGACTTTGATAGTCAAGATTAGTTAACTTGTTGGCAAATCCCACCTATATCTAAATCTTATCTAAAATTCACAATTAGAATATAAGGCCAGAAACAAAGTAAACATTAAAGAATAGTCAGCTCTCTATATATATTATGGATATGGCTGACAATTGACATAGATAGATTAATAATTGGGGGACAGCTAACAGCTCATTATTACGTGCGATCAGCGGCCGCCCTATACCACCTTTCATTTCCGTTTAGCCATCCTCATATAATTTATTTTTATAATGTATTAATTTGACTAAATCTAACAATATAAATATAATGGACTTCAACATATCCAAACTAAATGATGGTAAATTGTACCATAAACCATGGTGTACTTTATATTGTAGATAATCTTGGTCCAAAAATAATTTGGATATTCTATATTTATAGTTGACACATAACTTGATAATTGCAAACACGAGTTAATTCCAGCAATGGTCCTCCAACTATGTTGATTTTTCAAAATTAGTCCCCGACTTTTAATTTGGACAATTTAGGTCTCTTGACTTTCAAATTCTTTCTAATGTTGGTCCTTTCGTCAAATTTTGGTTAAATTGAGGTCAAATGAAGGGGTAAAATTATCTGTTTACTTGTATAGTGTATTATTACTCGTATTTCTCTTGTCATATACGCTTTATATATGAATATAATCTTAGTCGAAGAGATTTCGACTGAAATTATATGGCTTCGATTGAGACTTCGACTGAGATTATATTCATATATACAACGTATAGGACAAGAGAAATACTAGTAATAATACACTAAACATGTGAACGGACAATTTTACCCCTTCATTTGACCTCAACTTAACCAAAATTTGACGAAAGGACCAACATTGGAAAGAATTTGAAAGTCAAGGGACCTAAATTGTCCAAATTAAAAGTCGAGAATTTTGGAAAATCAACATAATCAGAGGATATTGCTGGAATTAACTCTTGCAAACATTGTTTTTAAGAGTCATATTGACTTCATTGAGGCTCGAATCCACCACCTTTCGTATAAAAGAAAGGATTTGATGCCACCAGACCACAAGGTCCTTGGCGCAAACACATACATTGTAATTGTAGAAATTGTCGATGGCAGGTACAGAATGTGTCAACTACAGATATAAAATCCGAATGTTAATAATTATCAAGATATTTGTTTACATGTGGAGAAACTGTTAATTATAGATATAAAATGTGTTAACTAAAAAGTACATAATTTTTGTATCGAATTTACAATGCAATATGAATAATGATCCATAGTACAACAATTGCTAAATTATTGATATAGATATCATAAACTATGGATAAACAACGCCAATAACATTGGGTAACATCATATCAATCGTTGAATCTCATTAAGCAAAGAGAAATCATTCAATCCGCACATATGTTTGCTTCTCGATTTACATGCTTGGTGTACCGAAAACCGGCCTGCAAACCAATCCTCGATGGGTTCAATTCCCAAACAAACACACCAAGAATGCTAATCTATTACCACCTCACAATTGTGGCACAAGGACGTGCAACAGGAACGATGACAAGCCCACTATAAGATATAACATTATCCACAACGTACAGGTTTGTTTCAAGGCAGCCTTGTTATGCTCTCCCAGGCCTAAAAACCAAACTTTTCTCAGTGGCCCAACATTTCTCCACAAATAAATTATTAGTATGCTATGGACCCGGGTCCACCTTGCCCGGGTCTATGTTCACAAATTTAGAATTTTATGTTCACAAATTTAAAACTCTATATGTTCACAATTTTAGATCTTAATATACAAAATTACATTACTCAATATTCAAAACTTTTGAACTTTATATTCACAATTTTATTATATAGATTCAAAAATTGTGTTATACTGTTGAACATAGAGTTATGAAATTATGAACATAGAGTTATAAAATTGTGAACATAGAGTTATGAAATTATGAACATGAAATTATGAAATTGTGAACATTAAGTTATAAAATTGTGAACATGGGATTATGAAATTATGAACATAGAGTTATGAAATTGTCCACTTTGCAAGGTGGACCCGGGTCCATGGCATAACAACTATCAAATTTCAGTATTTTTAAAATATAATGTCAAGCTATATATATTATTCTTTCTGTCTCATTTTATCTGTCCTACTTACTATTCATTAGTCAAACCAACTATTTCTTCTTTGTTTATTTTCTTTAATATTTTTTACTCATTTTTAAATTTGATTATTTTTTGTTTAATAGTACTTTTAGTGTATTTTCTAAATATATAAATGTTGTATACTAATAGTCTAATACTAAACTTAATATTATGAAAAATTGAATTAAATATATTTTCAATTATTAAGTCTCGTTAACTGAACCATACACATAAAATGGGACGGAAGGAGTATAATACAACTCAACTAATTCAAAATAGTTTTGTTGATTTCGCAACTAGAATAGCCGATGGCAAACCAACATAACCGCTTATATAATAAGTATTAGTTTTTTACGCGCATTGCGCGAATAGGATAATGCCCAATGTTTATTTTTAAAATAAGTACTTCAAAGTATATCAATACAAGATTATATAAGAGATGTTCATGCATATATAATTGAATGTTGCTTTTTAAAAAATCTAAATGGTAATTCAAAGTATATGAATGCAAGGTAATATATGAGAGGTTGATTAAAATAAGTACTTCAAAGTATAATATTAACTATTCGTTTAAGTAAATAATCTTAATAGATTATTAAGATTGTAGATGTAGATACGTAAGAACTAGATATGAATAATAAAGTCTAAAAACATTTTAATTTATTAGTTAATTCAACGATACTTTAAATTTTTTGTTAAAGCAGAATTTGCCAGAACAATGGTTATTTTTAAGTATATTCACTTAATTCACTACTAAAAAGTCTTATTCAAACTTTAATTTAAGTTTTTTTTTTTTGTAACTTTATGCTGTTATTTACAAATTCATCCCATTTTAATAACCTTTGTATCCCATATCTAGGTATCAAATGAGCAGCAACAAAATGCATTTGCAGTTGAATTGAGACACGGTTATTGGATATCAATTTGTGAAAGTTGTTTAATTGAGATAGTTGAAATCAAATACTATGTATATCCATATATGAAAATGAATTTATAAGGGATATATCTCTAATTAGAAGAAGACTAGATTTAAACAAATTTTATTCATTTTCAAAGATAAAAAAGTTGTAATACAAATTTGAGTACCTGTAAAATTACAGTATATGGGATGAAAAAATTTACAGTGGAATAAATTCATCAAAATTGAATTTGTTGTGTTAATTTAAAATACATACACAACAAAAATTTTACTTGAATATCTATGAAACATGGACAACTAAAAAAAAAAAGAAAAAAAACGCATTATATCGATTTCAAAATGATTTACTAAATGAGTTTAAAAATTAGGCACAAGTATTCGCGCAAAGCACGTAGAAAAAAGTAGTCAAAGAATATATCTTATTGCCTTTTTTTTTTTTTCTNCACTAGCTAGGCTTTTCAATTGATGCGCCAGATATATAGAAGCAGCTCATGTCTTTTCATTTCCATCTCCGTACGCCATGATTCCGCGAGCAATTCAGCATAAAGGTAAGGTAGTTTTAATGCATGATTCGTTACGCACTTTCGACATTTCATTTTTAGGGTATTTAATTTGGAGCATTGGAACGCTCCCACTACTCCAAATACTGTACCCGCTTGCCCGCCCCGAATACACTCGTTCGTAATTTTGGTATTATTACTATCATGTTTTTTTACTCACATTAGTCATTAGGTTATCTTTATCTTGAAAAGCTGCCAAATGGCAGCAAACTATATTACAAGCTTGCTAGAATAATAAGATTGAAATACACGTAAATAATAAATAAATAAATAAAAAAAGAAGAATATTTTATATGCAACCACATCAGGTTGTAAGGATGTCTCTTTCAGAGATAAATCCAGTCTTAAGACTTGATTCTAAGAATGACATCACACCACACCCGACTCTTTCTCTCTAAGAATTATTGTGACAGAAACATGGGGATTAATTAAACTCTCAAAGTGTAGCAAACCTCTGTATTATGCAAGATAGCTTTCTCGACCAATTTATGTGTTGTTCTATTATGCTTTTTATAGATGTGACTAATTTCTATTTTCCATCTTTGTTGTATCTTGGTTGAACTTACTAATCAATTTATTTAACAGTCTCCTAGTTAATTTCATTCTCATCAAATATTTGACCGTCATTGCACAATATATGTGTGTGCGCGCGCGTGCTATTATACATTTATTTATACCATTCTATTATCCAAATTATGAACATTGTTATGAGTATAAATGTATATGGGAAATCTGATATGCTTTGATAGGGAAAATAATGTAATCAATTATAAGAGTAATATATATTAGAGATATAATTAACTAATAATTAGAGATTTATCTATATTAGTTAGTAAGTTTGTGTGTGTGTGTATATATATATATATATATATACACCATGGTTGAAAAAATCGCTAGACGCTCGGGGTGCCTAGGCTGGGATATATATATATATATATATATATATATATACCATGGTTGAAAAAATCGCTAGATGCTCGGGGTGTCTAGGCGGGGATTAATCGGCGTCTAGGCGCCTGTGTATTTTTTATTTTTTAAAAATTTGTATATATACTTTTTTAGTTTTTAAGACTTGATAATTATAAACTATTTAATACTTTAATAGTTAATACTAAAATATTAAATATTAACCTAAAAAACATCTAGAGTTTGAACAATTTAGGATTATTTTGCTCAAAATAATTTCGTTTGGAGTGATATAACCCATTTTAAAAATATGAGAACAATAGCTAATCGACTGACTAGACAACCTAGGCGGTCAGTGCCTAGCTGACCAGCCGCTTAGACCATCGATTATGGTGATACGTTAAGCGGCCGGCCAGCGCCTAGCACCTAGACGGCGATTAATCGGTGCCTATGCAGAATTTTTGCAAGACTGATATACACACACTTTGTATATATGTATTGATTAAAGGACATGAAATAAAAGTACATATTGTTTTGCCTTTCCTCTCTTCCTTTTCCGATCCCTTGTCATGTCTCTCTCCCATTCGATCTCTTTTGTATTTACATAAACTTTTTTTCCTTCTTCTAGTCTAGTTTTTCTTTATCTTCTTCCTTAGGTGTTTGCTTCGACTTGAAAAGCCTATTGATACCACAAGTGTTATCATTAATGTTCTCATTTCATCAATCATATCTTTATAATTATTATGACTTGAAAAATATAAACAATTAGTGTAAGCAGCACTAAGATACATACATACCCATTTTATATATGCACCTTTTTTTTTTTTTTTTTTGCAAGCTATATGCACCTTAATTTAATTTGAGGTGATGAGCGAAATTTACAATCACTACCCGACCGAGTAGTGACGTCCATCCAAAAGATACATTGCCAAGTAACTGGTCGGAAAAAGACTTGATCGACCTTTAGAAGAGGAGAATGAAACAGAGAATATTTTTTATATACGTTCTTGAGACATTGACTTTGTGAAATTTCAAGAAAGTAGAGGACGGGAAGATGGATGGTATATTGGGCCTGGGTCTCATAGACCAGCCCAATAAAGTAACTGGTTCAAGGAAGCCCAAGGTGTGCATAAGATAACCTTTGCTCCTGTAATAGCCTGCAAACTATGCATGAGAGGTAAACAACACTAAAAAGACCATGCATGTACAACATGCTTGGTTGTGAGTGTATTGGCAACACCTCGAATTTAATTTGTGTTATAGAACATGAAAAATGGATAATAACTTAATGATTCTATGTAGGTTGGGGAACAAAGTCGTTACTATTTTCAAACTAGGAGACTGAAAGGCAATCAACTAAAAAATATGATAGGAGCACTAAAATGTAAAGATGATGGAGCGTTGGAAAGCCTAATCGTGGAAGTTGAGTGGGGGTATTCCAACTAGCTAGTTTCCACTAGTCCACAACTTGTATGACCTTCAATTCATGTTAAAAGATTTCAAAGCAAATCATGACATGGTGTAACCAAATGGGTGTCATACCACCTACAAAATCAACATTGGCTTGGACATGACACCCTCAGAATGACATTCGATTCAGACACAAATGAGTATACATTGTTATGATCACTGTTTCACTCATCTTTTTGAGTTTATTATTCACTTTGATTTCATTACTTTACTATAAGTGGAGTTGTTAACCATCCGTCTTCTATAATGTATTTAGTATTTACTATCATAACACGAATTCTTTATCTACATACATAAATGAGTTTACTATTTTCACTATTCGATTCATCTTTCTATGTTTATTATTCCTTTTGATCTCATTACTTTACTATAAGTGGAGTTGTTAGCCATCAACACTCACCTATCAATCTCTTATAATGTCTTTAATTTATTATCATAACATGAATTCTTTATCTAAAGTGACATGCAATATAATATTCGATTTAGACATGAGTGAGTACACTATTATCACGGTGTAGACTCATCTTTTTAAGTTTATTATTCACTTTGATATCATTACTTTACGTACTATAAATGGAGTTGTTAGCCATCAACACTCACCCATCAATCTCTTACAGTGTCTTTACTATCATAACACGAATTCTTGATCTAAAATGAGATTCGATTCAGACATAAAGGAGTATACTATTTTCAATGTTGGACTCATCATTCTAAGTTTATTATTCACTTTGATCTCATTACTTTACTATAAGTTGAGTTGTTAGCCATCAACAGTCACCCATCAATCTCCTATATAATGTTTTTACTATCACACCACAAATTCTTTATCTCAAATGATGTTCATTTAAGACATAATTGAGTATACCATTTTCACCATTCGATCCATTTTTCTAATTAAGTTTATTTTTCACTTTGATTTCATTACTTTACGGTAAGTGAATATTAGCCATCAATACTCACCCCTCAATTTCCTATAATGTGTCTACCATCATAATGCAAATTCTTTATATTATCACATGTTAACATACTTAAGCCATCCCCATTAGGGGTTTTTTGACAAATGGAGATGATGATTTTTACTTATTTTTCTTCCTGCAAATCTTGATTTTTAGTGACATCTGTGCGGAGAGAGAAGAAAAAAACAAAGCCATTTTCTGTGCGTCCTACTGCAACATGCACGCCTAGTAGGTGCGTGCATAGCACGCACCATGTTGGGCACATAAAAGTATATTTTTTCTTCTTTTTTTTTTAAAAAAAAAAATGTCACAAATTATTTTTCTCTTTTTTTT
>CM008342.1:48929865-48950366 GCA_002525835.2 Ipomoea batatas | reverse complement strand
TATAGGCCCTGGGCAAGTGCCCACCCTGCACCTCCTCTGGGCCGGCCCTGCATATTGGTGATGAACCAACTAAAGTTGACATGAGAGTTGAGACAGCGATTTATATGACAATAATAAATTTTCGTCTTTAATCCGATAACGAATACTACGAGAGATAATTGTATGTGTGAGAAGCGTTATCTTCATATTTATTTATATTTTTGTACTAAAAATCATCCATTTGATGCATAGAACCCGACAATATCAATTGAATTACGTCTGTTGTGAGACTACATATTGAATAGTTTTCTATAATTCAAAATGATTCTCCAAATGAGTAAAGAACAATTCAAGTATATAAAAATTTACAAAGTCAAACATGTCACAATATGTTTCTAATCTTTCTATGGACAACTAACTTTCTTTCTAACCCAAAAACAATTCCATTTTCTATTATTTCCCAAAAATTTACCCGGGGGTAGGACACAATGTACGAAAACTCCAATTACTAGCATACTACGTTGACAGTATAACCTCAGTATAACCAACAACAAAATAAAGTTGTGAAAATCGAATGTCTTTCCATCAACAACAATGAGGTCGCCAAGACATGACTCTTTTTATGTCGGATCGAATTTGCAGCAGCTTAGGAATAAACGGCGAGCCGGCGGACAACTGTCGTGACACGCATTCTTGTTTAAGTATCAGCCTCTGGGCCGTCGCGCTTTACAGCGAAGAGAAAGAAGCCGGCTTGTTGCTGACCCATTCCATCACCCATCATCATCATCATCACCACCAAAGCAAAATCGGTTCTTGACAGCTCTTTCTTCCCCGCCGCATTCTTTTTCTGTTCAGAGTTATTGTTGCAGAAGTTAGCATTCTCTCCATCTATCTTCTGTATTTCAGTTTCTCTAGCTTGTTCTCTTCAAAAGTGAGTTTAGAATTTGCAGTACCAAGAAAAGATGATATATGTTGGGATGAAATGTTTATCATTACGTCAAAAGTTATAAGTTGAAGGTACAATTTTATTTCTTTATATCTACACATTTTCGAGATATTGGACTTGACCTTTCAGGTCTCAACCCAAATAATCTTCTAGTTAGGTGTTCGACTTGGTCTTCACGGGTCTCCGCCTAACCATATGTTTATGGTTCTCATGTTTTTTTTAGTGACGACACGAAGGTGTGCACAAGGAG
Organism: Ipomoea batatas; assembly: GCA_002525835.2. Lineage (NCBI taxonomy): Eukaryota > Viridiplantae > Streptophyta > Magnoliopsida > Solanales > Convolvulaceae > Ipomoea > Ipomoea batatas. The sequence continues at coordinate 48,949,191 of CM008342.1, read as the reverse complement.
GTAAACCATAACTGATTGCTCAAATCAAGAATGTCAATAAATCGATCCTATTGATGGTTGAACTTATAACATTGTGGTTATGGAGTCAACAGTCTGACCAAATTGGTTCTCATGTTTCTTTGATTGTTGAAACTTGAAACCTGTGGTCACTCAAATTTTAACCCAAATCTACAGGTTGAGAAGTAACATTTGAAGGAAAATATAAATGGCTAGTGAGGGGGACATTGTTGTTTCAGCCATGATCAATCTTCTGTCAGCTATTGCATTCCTGGTGGCTTTTGCAGTTCTGCGCCTTCAGCCATTTAATGATAGAGTGTACTTCCCAAAATGGTATTTGAAGGGTGTAAGAGCAAGCCCAAGAAGTTCAGGGCCCTTTCTGAAGAAATTTGTGAATTTGGATTTCAGAACTTACCTAAGGTTCTTGAATTGGATGCCCCACGCTCTAAAAATGCCACAACCAGAACTCATAGATCATGCAGGCCTTGATTCTGCAGTGTATATAAGGATTTACCTTCTAGGGTGAGTGTTTAGAATCAAGGCTATGAATTGGCCACTGCTTTTGTGTAGATCATCTAATTTGCAGACTCTCGGTTATGCAGGCTGAAAATATTTGTCCCCATTACACTTTTAGCTTTTGCTGTCTTAGTCCCTGTCAATTGGACTGGTGAAGCATTGAAGCACAGTGAGGACTTAACATTCAGTGATATTGACAAGCTGTCGATATCGAATATTCCTTCTGGATCACAGAAGTAATAAACATTGAATTTCTTCCTATTTTTTGCTTTGGTCACCTGTTTGTGGTTAAAATTGCAGACATCAGCTCTTGTTAATGACCCCGGCCTGCATTTTGTTTAATTTCTTTCAGGTTATGGACGCACATAGCAATGGCTTACGTGTTCTCATTTTGGACCTTATATGTTCTGTACAAAGAGTACGAAATCGTGACTGCATTGCGGTTGCACTTTCTTGCTTCTGAACATCGTCGTCCTGATCAGTTCACTGTGGGTGCATTGAAATTGTATGTTTGTGTGTTCTCGTGTTTCGCCTTCAGCTACTTACCGATTTTTATTCTTTAAGGTCCTTGTGAGAAACGTCCCTCCTGACCCCGATGAACCAGTTAGTGAACATGTTGAGCATTTCTTCCGCGTAAACCATCCAGATCATTATCTTACACATCAGGTCTGTTCCTGAACTGTTGTTTTGTTCATGTCAAGGACTCGAGGACAGTGTAATCTAAGTAGATATTTTGTTCCATTTCGTATTATATGGAGCAAATTGTTAACTTCATTAGTTACTCTCGTTATCTTTTGCTTCGAATATATCAGTCGTGTAAATTTCAGGTTGTATACAATGCAAATAAACTTGCAAAATTGGTGGAGAAAAAGAAGGGTATGCAAAATTGGCTTACTTATTACCAAACGAAGTATGAGAGAGACCCTACAAAAAGGCCAAAAACAAAGGTAATGCTTTTCGTACTTAAATTTGCTGATCTCTTAATGCTTCTTTCTGTCAGCAAAGCGAGTTCATATCCATATATCATTAAATGCAACGTTTTATGTCATGTATAGACAGGTTTTTGGGGCCTTTGGGGAAAAACTGTGGATGCTATCGATTACTATGCATCTGAAATTGATAAGTTGATTGAAGAAGTAAGTGCTCTTAAGTCTTAACTATGAGTAATAATAAGCTTTAATGCTTGAAGTTATTAGGACTAATCCTGCATAGTCCTAATAACAATGGATTATATTGTATTCTTCGATCTAGGAAGATGCAGAGAGAGAAAAGGTTACGAATGATCCCAAGGCAATAGTTCCTGCAGCATTTGTTTCGTTTAAATCTCGATGGGCTGCAGCCGTCTGTGCTCAAACTCAACAGTCAAGAAACCCGACCATTTGGCTAACAGAATGGGCTCCGGAGCCACGTGATGTCTACTGGAATAATCTTTCCATACCTTATGTTTCGCTCAATGTCCGAAGACTGCTAATTCTTGTTGCTCTATTCTTCCTTACTTTCTTTTTCATGATCCCCATTGCGCTCGTTCAGTCCATGGCGAGCATTGAAGGCATCGAAAAGGTTCTCCCTTTCTTGAAGCCACTGATAGAATTGTAAGTGCTTTCTCGATTGACTATGTCTATACCAGGATTGTATTCAACGAGAACAAATTCGAGAACTTTTCATAGTCTGTGCTATTGTCTGCCGGTTGTTGTGATTTGTGAGCCATAACGTATCCGTTAAATTGTACAATATCTAAGTTTAGGCTACTATCCACTTTACAGGGATTTTATCAAGTCTGTTGTTCAAGGTTTTCTTCCTGGGATTGCCCTGAAGATTTTTCTAGCAATTCTCCCTACGATTCTTATGATCATGTCCAAAATAGAAGGATTTACGTCGATTTCATCTCTGGAGAGAATATCAGCTGCAAAATATCACTTGTTTATACTTGTCAATGTCTTCCTAGGAAGCATCATTGCAGGAGCAGCATTCGAGCAACTCAAGACGTTTCTGGATCAGTCACCAACCGAGTATGCTCGCTCCCTCCTTTTCTTAACATCACTAGCTGCTATCTGTTAAGACTATCTGAATTATATTTTCTGTAACGTCTTGGATTCCTTGCAGGATCCCGAAAACAGTTGGGGTTGCAATTCCAATAAGAGCTACCTTCTTTATCACCTACATAATGGTTGACGGGTGGGCTGGCATTGCAGCCGAGGTTCTTAGGCTGGTTCCACTGATAATGTTTCATGTCAAGAATACATTCTTGGTAAAGACAGACCGGGATAGAGAGGAGGCGATGGACCCTGGTTCGATATCGTTTTCTATCTGTGAGCCTCGTATACAGCTGTATTTCCTGCTAGGACTCGTGTACTCGGTGGTCACGCCTATACTCCTCCCTTTCATCATTGTATTCTTCGCTTTTGCATATATGGTGTTCCGCCATCAGGTATGTTTCCAAAACGGCTTTTCGTTGTTTCATAGACTAACAAGAATCTAGCCTGACCTAATGAATGATTGAATTCTCGTGGCAAGATCATCAATGTGTATGATCAGAAGTACGAAAGTGGTGCAGCGTTTTGGCCAGATGTGCATCGTCGTATTACCATCGGGCTGATTATATCCCAGCTCCTACTGATGGGACTGATGAGCACAAAAGACGCTGCACAATCAACCCCGGTGATTCTCGTTCTTCCCGTTTTAACCATCTGGTTTCATAAGGTCTGCAAGGGGAGATTTGAGTCTGCATTTGTCAAGTTCCCATTACAGGTGATTCTCATTCTGAGGAGCTTTGATTCTTGAAATGTTAGGTTGTGGGGGATTGTTGACCATATAATATATAAACATAAATGTGCAATTCAACTATCAGCTTAAGTTTTTAGTTGAGATAGAGTATATGCTTCAATTGTGATGATCTTTAGAAACTATGAGCAGGAAGCAATGGTGAAAGACACGTTGGAGCGGGCGACCGAGCCGAATCTGGACTTGAAAGCTTATCTCCATGATGCTTATGTTCATCCTGTGTTTAAGGAAGCTGGGGCTGATGGTTCTGCAACTCCTGCAATGGATGAGGAGGATAGCAACTATCTTGTTGCCACCAAGAGAAGTTCCCGCGCGTGTAGTAACACGGGAACAGGGTCGGATGTCGTTTGAGGAATGACATCTTGTCCCGTTTAGTTTATTCATTCGTCAAATCAATTCTTTATTTTTAATTTTTTTTGAAATCGTTTTTCTTGAAATTTTTGTCACAACCTTTGACTGTCATTCTGTTTGTTACTTTACAATGTGTACAATGATGTGTGCTTGTAATCCTTGTATAATACCCACGTAAGTATATATGCAAGTTGTTTTGTCGGACTCTATCTGACGCCAGCAGTGACGTCTGTGTGAGAGTATTAAGGAAAAGTATAACAGTCTGTTTGGTTCGCTGGAAAATATTTGGAGGAAATGGAATTCAAATTCCATGAAAAACAAATTACTAGGAAAATAGATTCTATTGTTTGGTTGGTGGAAAAGAAATTATTGGGAATATAAATTCCATTGTTTGGTTGGATTTGGAATTGTAAGGAATTATGAATATAAAGACTAATATGCCCTTAACAATTAATAGTGATAATAAATTATATTATTTTGATGAGGGTAAAGTTGTCCAATTGCTCAATATTTTCTTCCCAAACTCTTTGGAAAACAAAATACCAACTCCTATCAAAGAATTTGTTTTCCTCCACTTTTAGGAACTCAAGTTCCAATGGAAAACATTTTCCATCCAACCAAACAATGGAAAAACACATTTTCCTTCACTTCATGGAAAATCTTTTCCATGGAAAAGATTTTCCATCCAACCAAACACCCCCTAAATCTTTGTTGATATCTCCGTGACGGTGAAATTATTATTACATAATTTACTGATATAATTATCCAGATTTAAAAATAACAATGAAAATATTGTGATTATAAAAATAATTGTTTAATTAAAAAACATATAAATTATAAAAGAGAGACAAATTGCATTAAAAATCATGTACAACAAGTCCGATCTATATGAGAAGCGAGAACACTCTATAAGATAGCAAATAGTTCGTTGACTACTAGGATCAAATGTTTATTATTACACCAAAAGTTATAGCTCACAATTGAGGCATAACTTTATTTTCTTACACTACCATCACATTTTCGAGAGGCTAAATGTTGAACTTGACTTTGTCTTTCACAGGTCTCCGTCCAATAATCTACCTAGCCACCAATTACTGAATTTGACCATTGACCTACACCTAATATTAGCAATAACAGTTGTTATGCCATGAACCCATTTCCACCTCGCAATGTGGACCTAGGTCATGTTCACAAATTTAAAACACTATATTTATAATTTTTGAACTCTATATTCACAATTTCAATATCCTATGTTCATAATTTCATAACTCTATTTCAATAGTATAATACAAATTTTAAATCTATATAACAAAATTGTGAATATTGAGTAATATAATTTTGTATATTAAGATTTAAGATTGTGCACATAAAATTTTTAAATTATGAACATGAACATGAGTTCACAATGTATCCGGATCTATAGCATAATTTGCCTAATACTATTTAAACTCGTAATATTTTTAGAGGACGAAAGAAACCGCAGCCCATAATATGCATTGAACAAAATTTACTTTATGCATAGTAATAAATCACATTGCCAAAGGCCTTGTGATCAAACGCGATAGTTTTAACCCTCCTAAGTGAGAGGTCACAGGTTCAATCTGCGCATTGGCTCGAGATACTACAAATTATTTATACAATAAATTCGACAGGAAATTATTGACAAAATCAACCCTTTTGGTACAACCCTCTAAATTGTGTGCATGGAAGTGAGCCAATTGTCAAATCTTTTGACTGTATATTTGTGGATGGAAATAAAGGAGAAGGGACTAGGGAGGCGTGGAGAGGGCCAGATGGGGAGAATTACATATATTTTAAATCTATGCCATATTCAAATTAATTTATATTCGTAAGAAATGAGAGTGTACGTTCATTTTTTTTAAAATACAATTGATTCTATTACATTGTAATATCTGTTCATTTTTTAAATACAATTAATCTTATTATATCATAATAACTGTTCATTTATACTTTCTTAACATGTTGAAGTACAAAAAATCAACATTCATTTCAGCTCAATCTTATGAGTGAGCACAAGATGGTTGACTTGCTTTTATAAAAGTTGGGTATGAAGGACGCATATAAATAAGAGTAGCGCTAAACAATACCCTACTCGTCGCTCCTACAACGCATTTAAAACCCGCAGCTACCCACTCATTCTTCAATCTATCTGGGAAGAAGATCAAAATCTCCATTCATTCATCAAGAAGATGTCCGGGCCGCAGTGCTGCGAGAACCCACCCACTTTGAATCCAAGCGCCGGAGTTGGGTCGGTGGTGGAGCTGGGCGGCCTCAAGTCATATGTCACCGGCGCTGCCAATTCCAACCTTGCTATCCTTCTCGTCTCCGACATTTTTGGTAGGAATTTCTCAAACACAAATATTTTATGTCAATTTAGGTTTGTTGATTTGCTCTTTTTCAAGTAAAATTGACAACAATTAAGCAATATTCTTCATTTTCCTTCTTTTTCAATTGGTTTGCAAGTTCGAGAACAATTAGACCTTTGTTGTTGAACTCCCATTCACTTTCCTTTCCATTTACCCTTGGTTTGCAGGTTATGAATCTCCAAATCTCAGGTACCTTCATTTCTCCTCAACCTGCAGCTCTTATGTTGTGCATATCTGCAGATTACTACTCTGAATGTAGCTTTCCCATTCTTAAACCAAGTAGTTAGCAGTGCATTATTATCTGGTTTTCTGTTATAATTTCTTTGCTTGTTGTTCCCTTCCATTTTTAATATGACAGCTTCTCCTTGTGATACTGCTTCACTGTTTGATTTTCATTAGACTAATTCTCAACTCCTAATCTTACTCTGTAATATGAAGGAAGATAGCTGACAAAGTTGCAGCTAATGGATACTATGTTGTGGTTCCTGATTTCTTATATGGAGATCCCTATGTTCCTGACAGCAAGCCTATTGGAGACTGGATTCAAGGGCATGGAACAGTATGTTTTCTGGCTTTTACTAAATGAATCTAGTTGTGTGATCCTGCAATGCGACAATATTGCCATAGATACTCCTTAAGGCTCCTGCAATGCAATAATATTCCCATTCTTTATGATCGCTTTGTGTGCTTGCATACATGTTCTTACCAATATCATGATGGGGCTAGAAATATAGTCTGTAATTGTTTGTCCAGGACAAGGGATTTGAAGATGCGAAATCTGTAATTGCGGCTCTAAAGAGTAAAGGAATCTCCTCGATAGGCGCTGCAGGGTACTGTTGGGGTGGTGAGTGAACATCTCTGTTAGGGAGGGTATTGGAATTCAGAAGTGGTCTCTCGTTTCAGATTGTACGCAACTCTGACACCCGAATTTCTTTGCAGCTAAGGTGGTTGTGCAACTGGCACAGTCTGGTTATATTCAAGCTGGAGTTCTATTGCACCCATCGTTTGTAAATGTGGACGACATTAAGGGTATGAATCACAGTCATGAGCTATGGATTCATTGATATTTGCATTGAGCTATGGATTCACTCCTTGTAATGAAAACTTATTTCCAGAGGTAAATGCACCCATTGCTATTCTGGGGGCTGAAATTGATAAAATGTCTCCACCAGAGCTTGTTAAACAATTTGAAGAGATCCTTTCATCAAAACCCGAGGTACATGAAACTATGAAAGGCAACGCTTTGAACTGATTACTTCTGGCTTTTGATTCTTATTTACAAGAAACGCATGTCATTATAAGCTGTTTTGTTCATCAAAACAGGTGGAATCCTTTGTGAAAATCTTTCCGGGTGTGTGCCACGGGTGGAGTGTTAGGTACAGTGTTGAAGATGAGAAGGCTGTGCAGAGTGCTGAAGAAGCCTATCAAGACATGTTGAACTGGTTTACCAAGTTTGTGAAATGAATAAATCCACACTAGGAAATGCAGACTACAATTAAGTATTTCAATAAAACTCTGCTATGTTGGTTTTTATATGAACTGTGAACTGTGTTTTTATGTAAGAACTAAGTACACTTGCTTTATAATAGTCTCTACTTGGAAAAAAATATGGAAAATTGTGTCTTAGTTTAAATGAGAACTAACTTTCTTGTGAGAATTTGCAGACTATTTTGATGTGTCTATTTAGAATGATCAATGGCTAAAAAATAAGGGAAATTGCCTGATATTTTGTTTCAAAATTTTCTTTATTTTCCAGCCTTGATCACCTTGATGACAAACCATATTAGTTCACATGTTCTCATAGGAAGTATGGTTTCATTTGAATTTATGGATGTCAGTTGGGTCAGTTTGTTCGATTTTGGGATGTATTTGAAAAATATTTGAATGTGTTGAGTTTATCTTTTTGCATTATAAATCAAAATAAGCGTATAGTAGGTGAGAATTTTTTATTTATTTATTTTTTAAATCATGCTAACGGGTCAGTCCAATAGCTTGATCGAGTTGCTTGATTTATTATTGGTTAAGTTTTTTTTCGATCCTAATCCTATAACTTTTGGATCTCATTTGGTCAACTCATCAATTTTAAGATACAAATAACATCCCTACTATTTGATCCTTACCGCACATCAATGATTGGCCTAAGAGATCTGCTGTAGCTATTCTCAGCCCATGATAGGGATCTACACAAGATTCATTCAAAATAGCAGGATTGCCCAGGGTTGTATAAGATATTTTTCTTTCTGTGAAAGACCTTGCCATGGTGATATTCTGGATCATATAGTGATGATGCTTGGTGCATTGCTTGGTTTGGTTTGATTGGAATAGAAGATAATTGAAAGTAAAAAAGTTACCAAATAGGAACTTGATACTCTTTTTGAATGGAAAAAACATGGTCAATATTAATTTCTATTCTATACACAAAAAGGGTGTTGTTTATTCTTCATGGTGGTGGGGGGTGTGCTTGGATCATTCTTGTTTTTCACAGTCTTCATCATCGTAGCACTGGTCCAGGGATTTGAAAAGCCCTAATATATCTCCAGGAGATGCTTCCAAGTCTCCATGCTCTTCATCTGGTGTAAAATCCAAGCTCATACCCACACTTTTCAGCAAATTCTCATAGGATGCTGACAGATCCTGGGAAGCAAACTGGTGATACTCCACTAGCTGCCGAAGACACTGGTTCTCCCTGCTCAGGTTTGCATTCTCATTCGCCAGCCTCGATTTCTCCGCCAGAAGTGCCTCCAGTTGAAGCCTCACCTGCACACACTTCATAAGTTAGTCACCCGTCTCACCATATTTAATTCAATTTTTTTTTAGTAATGAAGGAAACTGTCACCAAGTAAATATTGTTTTGTGGTTCTAGTCAACAAATGAACACAATGAATCAAGTCAATCTAAGTTGCTCATCTAGCCTCAAATCAAGAAGGTCAATAGTCCATTTCTGGCTTCCAGTTTGGAGTTAATCACTACTCCAAGGGTGTGCACTGGATAAACCTTGTTTTGTGGTCATAGTCAACAAATGGTCACAATGAATCAAATCAACCTAAGTTGCCCAATCAAGTCAATCTAAGTTGCTCATGTAGCCTCAAATCAAGAAGGCCAATAATCCATTTCTGGCTTCCAGTTTGGAATTAATCACTACTCCAAGGGTGAGCACTGGATAAACCTTGTTTTGTGGTCATAGTCAACAAATGGTCACAATGAATTAAATCAACCTAAGTTGCCCATGTAACTAATTAGGCTCAAATCATGAAGGCTAATAGTCCATACTACTACTCCAAGGTTGTGCACTGGGTAAACCCTGTTTTGTGGTCATAGTCAACAAATAATCACAATGAATCAAATCAACCTAAATTGCCCATGTAACCACCAATCAGTTCAAATCAAGAAGGCTAATAGATCATTTATGACTTCCAAGGTTGGAATTAACCACTACTATAAGGGTGTATATTGGATAAACTTTGCTTTGTAGTCCTAGTCAACAAATGATCACAATGAATCAAATCAACCTAAGTTGCCCAGTAGATCAGCTCAAATCAACAAGGCCAATAGTCCATTTTTGACTTCCAGTTTGGAGTTAACCACTACTCCAAAGGTATGCACTAGATAAATTCAATTTTAACTTGCAAATGAGTTAAATCATTCTAAGTTGTTCTAGTTAGCTCAAATCAAGATTAATAAATCATTTTCATTAGGAGTCGAACTTGTGTTATCAAATCAATAGCATAACCAAAATTGTGAGCAAGGTTTCAAGAAGCATACCAGATCGTCCTCTTCAGGTGGAGCCACGCCTTTGGGGAACCCATCACGGAGCCTCCTGTTTTCCTCTTCCAACAGAGAGCACCGCTCCTGTACGAAGGTCAGATCTGATTTTAATGACTTCAATTCCCTGGCAAATGCAGCTGCTTTTGTCGCCATGGAAACCGCAATCTTAATGTACAAAAAGATCAAGCAAGCCTGTGAGCTACAACTACAACAATGCATTTGATCTTACAAGCATAATAAAGACAGGGAAAAATGGTACCAACATTTTTGGCTATCTTGAGCTTCCCCAATTCCTTCTTTCCCTGCACATTTTCATCCCTAGACTCATCTTGAATTGGATCATCTGAACATTCTTTGGATTCATACTTCCTCTTTAATCCCCTATTGTCAGCTTCTGGGTTTTTTTCTCCACTTCTAGAATTCTCCAGATTGCTGTGAAGTATTTCTGTCAATGTGGGCGGTTTCGCAAGATCTCTTGCCCCCTAACAACACAACACACAACCCAATCAACACAGAAAAACTATCAACTAACAACTAATTTACTAAACGCCTTTTTATAATCAACTGATGTTATCAATTAGTTATACCCTCTAATTAACCCAATCAACTAACAGCTAATAGCTATCAGACTAACAGACATTTATCAAACAGGGCGTATACCATCATAAAAACCAAGATTACCTGAAGGGCAGTTTCCAGGTTGCTAGAGAGCTGAGACAGAGTGGAAGAGACAGAGTCAAATCCTCTCAGAAGAAGCATAGTATCCTCCTTCATTCTTTTCGTTCTCTCCTCAGCTCCACCAGTCTACACATTAAAACAGAAAAAAAGGCAAACTTTTATCGTCAAGCAAGAACAAATACCAGCTCGAGAGAAAAAACCAGAAAAGCTACGAACTTGATCGAGGGATTTGCGGTTTTCGAGAAGAACATCGACCCGGCTGCGAAGAGTGCTCCAGAAATGTTCGTCTGAGGATGGGCTCAGTGCTGGAGAAGGACCCATAGGTCTGGGAGATGATGATGATGACGATCCCTGTAAATTGAACTTTAAATTTAAGCTCAATTTTATATTCAAAAAGAAAGGAAAATACGAAAGAGATTCTTAATTCAGTGAAATTTTTTCCAAGGAATCACCTTGACGAGAGACGGGGATGGTGAAGATGATTCCACTGAGATTGCCATTATAGCTTTTTTCTGGGTTCGGAAAGAGAAAGTGAAAAGAAGAGTTAAGAGGGAGAGAGAGAGAGAGGAGGGGTCCAAGCAGAAGCAAGAAGAAGATAAAGTGGAGTTCATAACGGCTAGTTTCGCATTTAAATAAGTGGGTGTTTTTGCTTCTTGGCATTTGGTACCAACGTTCGAATGCTATAGCCCATAAGAAGATGAACATCAGAGCATGACCTAGTCAAACCTTAAACTATTCTTTTCCAATTAAAAATGAGAATCTTGAAGCCTTTAAAAAAAACAAAAAATAGCATCTTTTTTTCCATTAGTACAAAAAATAAAAAATAAAGATTATAAATGGTTGATGGTCTATTGAGTTAGTTCATGATCTGTTAAATATTTATGTTCATGCTAAATGAAATCAAGGTGAAGAAGTATCTGTCAAGTTGTTCTAGGGGAAGTATGGTTGCAATTGCTCAGGAGGTGCAAGGTGTTGAGCATGAGAAGTGAGAACACATTGTTAGTTCGAGCACACTGATTGAGTGTGATTGCGTCATATTGGAGTGTAGTCGTTATGAACAATTGACAAAGACAAAGACAACATTATGATATTACACATATCATAAAATGGGATAATGGTGCCTTGTGTTTTTGCAAATATAGTTGGGTGTCTACCTTTTTAAATCTTGTTTAGGTAGTTGTGGAATTAATATTACTTTTGATGAATATTATAGCAAATTAAGTGTATAATATGAATTATTAATGGTGTTAATTAGTGTGGTTGATGATGAGTTATAAATGTGGAGTGTGGACGGTTGGATTATTATAGTTGGTATTGACCAAGGGAATTGATGAGGGTAATAAAGTGATGATGACTAGTATAAGTTATTGTATTGAATACACTATCTTAATTATAACTATGAGATGTATTTATATATTGAAAATTTGAGGCATATTATTGAATACAATTTATTTTAAAGTAGAATGCTTGATGAATACTATATCTTATATGAATTGTTGTTAATAGTTATAATTAGTGATACTCGACCTTTTCTTCTAAAAAAAGAGAAATTATTGAAGGTTGCAAATCTCATTGGGTGGGATGGATCTCGCATGAGGGGGACATGAATGCTGCCATAAAAGTATATTTGAGTTTGGCTAGCGTGGGGGTCTCGTTAGAGATCATCATGGGTGCTGGGTGGTTGGTTTTGTGATCAAAATCAAGCTTACTACAAGCTGTAGAGCCGAGTTGTGAGGTCTTTAGGAGGGACTTCGTCTCCTCAAAGAGAGAAACTTTTATAAAATCATCATTGAAATGGATTTGAAAGTTGTCATTGTGGGAATGACTATTGACTCGAAGGACGTGGGATGGGAGGAGTCGTTATTTAGGGAATGCAAAAGGTTGGTTAAGCAATTGGGAAGGGTTAGATTCACGCATGTTCTCAACGAATGCAACAAATGTGCTCGCTGGTTGGTTAACCTAGGCCAAAACGGGAAATGAGGGACCATGATCCTGAAGGATCCCTCAGATGCTTAATGTGGATGCAGGTGGAGCCATGACTCGGAAAATTTCGTAAGCAAGACCTTACTCCTGCTGCCGATGCACCCAAAAAAAAGTGACGATAATGTAGGTTAAGTTCATATAGATTTGTTATGCCGGTTGTTATGCCATGGGCTCGATTTTACCTTGCAAGGTGGACCTAGGTCCATGTTCACAATTTTAGAACTCTATGTTTACAATTTTAGAATTTTATGTTCATCATTTTTGAACTCTATGTTCACAATTTTTTGAACTATATATTCATAATTTTTGAACTCTATATTCACAATTACAGAACTCTATGTTTACAATTTCAGAACTCTATGTTCAATAGTATAACAAAATTTTAAATATAGACTTCAAAAATTGTGAATATAGAGTAATGCAATTTTGTATATTGAGATCTAAAATTGCAAATATAAAGTTTTAAAATTGTGAATATACACCTCTAAAATTGTGAACATATAGTTTTAAAATTGTAAACATGGATTGGAGTGGACCCGGGTCCATAGCAAAATTTGTCTTTGTTATGCCCACATGTTATAATATATAGATTGGGCTAAATAACCATAAACATAAGTTGGGTTGTGATACTTGGATTGGCCCAAATGATTTAATAAATTAAAATGGGTTGTGAATTGTGATGAGTTGACAAATAACCCGGTTGACGGTTGTTATGCCATGGACCCGAGTTCAATGTTCACAATTTAATAACTTTATGTTCACAATTTCATAATCTTATGTTCAACAATATCATAACTCCATGTTCAACAGTATAACACAATTTTTGAATATGTATAACAAAATTGTGAATATAAAGTTTAAATATTGTGAATATTGAGAAATGTAATTTTGTATATTGTAATCTAAAATTATGAATATAGAATTTTAAAATTATGAATATAAAATTCTAAAATTGTGAACATAGACATGAACCCGGATTCATAGCATAGTTTGCCACAATATAAACATGTGGGTTTGGGCTGGCACAACACTATCAACATTCATGTCGACAATGTGGATTTGGACCATACTATCACGACACAATCACTAGTTACAATTACCTAATTCAAAAAATATTTATCAATTCAACGTCCTACCAAAAATCCCAAATTATACTGTGGACAATTTCTTTTAATGAAAAAAAAAGCAACCGTTCACCGTTGGCATTGTTATAGGTAAAGTAGCTCTATTTGTGTAATATATTTAGTTTCATTTTATATACGTTGTAGTTTTCTTTCAACACAATTACAATTTTATTTCGATATAACTACAGTTTATTCGACATTATACACTCAAGTATGTGAAATTATTATTCAGTTTCATTTTATATACACTGCAGTTTCCTTTCAACACAACAACAATTTCATTTCGATATAACTACAGTTTCATTCAACATTATACACTCAAATATGCGAAGTTGTTATTCAGTTTCATTTTATATACACGACAGTTTCCTTTCAACACAATTACATCTTCATTTCAATATACCTATAGTTTTATTCGACATTATGCACTCAAATATGTGAAACTGTTATTCAGTTTCATTTTATATACAGTGTAATTTCCTTTCAACACAACTACATTTTCATTTCGATATAACTACAGTCTCATTTGGTAATATAAAAACAAATATGAGACAGTATCATTTGAGATAAACTGTAGTTTCATTTACGGAGCTCCGTTAAGTTGTGACGACAACCTTTTTTTTTTACTTAAAGAAACTATGCCATTTTTAGACCATGGTCCATGATATAATTACTGACAAAAAATGTGCACACAAATTCAGCAAAAGAGATATCAGTGTCTAATCCTTCTCTCAAGCACAGATAAACAGCATCACGCTCGTGGTGAAATTTGAACCAAACACTTGGCGATGTAACAATCCATAATCAAAGGATGACAACTTTCCAATTAAGTGTTGGCAATAATGCTATGAAACATGCATAGAAAGGCATTGAATTACAAAAGAATGGACCACAAAAGTAGATAAGTAGTGCTTATAATGGTCACAATGCAGTAGACAAGCTAGCTAATAGTTGTAGTTGCTTAAAATAATGAAATGGCATTGTCTATGTGCACCACTCTTGACCCATCTTTGCCTCTTATCTTGTTTGTTTCTTGTATAATGGAGTCAACATCCCACCATAAACTTGGTTCGGTTGTTGGGTGATGATTTCATCCCAATATTTTATTAAGTAAAATTAGGTATTTAGGTGTGTGGAAGATGAATTGGAATCTTTGTTGAATATGACCGGACCAAATTCTTCCATATTACCACGTATTCACTTTTGGTTATGAGACAAAACACATCATTTTTTTAACTTTACAATTTTTAATTAAATTAGTCAGGCATTTAATTTAGTAATTATAAGGTCTATTTCTTAACATTATTAATTTGAGATGATCTTCATCTAAAAGACACATTCGAGTAGCATCTAGAAGCTTTCATGTAAATAAAAGTAACTCATTTTTTATCATATGAGGAAAAACATGTTGAGCTTTGTGTGCCAACCTAACAAAATTAGGTTTTTTAAAAATGAAAATGTAGCATGTTTATCGATGGATAATTATGGTTTCTTTTGTTACTCAAAATAGGACTACTGAAGTGTTTGGCGTCTAACGGGTTGACTGAGTTCAACTTTACTTGATTTGAGACGTGACGTTGTGGCAATTAAATTATTAATTTTCACATACTTATCATTAATTGATTTTACTTAGGATAAAAAACTAGATAACTAACACTGTAAATAAGTGTTTTAGGAGTAAAGTATAATTCATCCTGTATATCACATGCTCCGTCATCTCCGTCGGAGTCGGGGGGTCGTCGGTGGAAGGTGAAAACGGAAAGGGAAAAATGGGGTATGGGGCCCACTCACCGCCACCTCGCGCCAATTAAGTCGCCATTTTTCTCCCCTTCTCGACAATGGTGATTGGGTTTAGATAATTAATGGGGATGGGGTCACCGACACAGCTTCCCTTTCCGTAGTATCGCCGCAGTGGATTTAGGGCACCGCATTTCGTCTATACGCACAACAGCTGTATATACGCCATAATTTTATACTCAATACCCAGAATATACAGAGACAAAAGGCGTTTGCTTTCCATGTGAAGCAACCTGAAAAAGACAATCGATTTGGAGGTGAAGGTAGAGAAAGTAACACAGAGAGAGAGAGAGAGAGAGAGAAAGAGCCCTACAACCACTTATTGATATTATTATAGATACACTGCGCAGTACTTACCATTGAAGAAGAATACCATCTTTACCTAAAGTTCAAGAATTGTGGAGGAGAGAGAGAAATAGAGATAGAGAGGGAATGAAAATACCTGCCTGACATGGGTACCATTCTCTCTCTTCCTCTGCAATTATTGGCGCTTATGTAGAAGATTTGTACGCCCAGATCTCTCAAGGAACACTCCTTTTCATCCGTGTATGATTCTCTTCTGACTTTTTTTCCTTTTATTTTCTTGTTTTATTTAACGCTTTCCCTTGTAAATGTGGGTTTTTCTTGATGTTCATGTGAACTATGAGTGTGGACTTGCTGTTTGCTCAGGCCAATCTGGGTTTTCATTTTCTATGCTAAAGTCTAGTTTTTGAGCTTTTTCTGGGATAGATCTATGGAATTCCTGTGAGATTTGTTCTCTACCTGAAATGCAATGCCATGTTTTGTAAACATGGGAAGTTGAGGTTCTTGGAGTTGGGGCAAAATGCTCATTTATGAATGTGAAGTATCTAGTTTCAGTTCAGGGAGGAGTTGAGGAACTCTTAAGCATTTGAACTGGTGAAGAGTGTTAAGACTGTGAAATGAAGAAGGGGAGATCTAGGGTTCATGGCCTTCAAGATTTCAGCATACAAGAAAGAATATGTTTGACACATTAACATAGTTCTGTATCAGTACTTAATCAATTGAGGTTTCATTAACTGCATCCTTGTCCAGGCAAGGAGATGAAAATGGCGTTCGAGCAGTAAGAATTAGCGTAGGCGTAGTGATTAAATTGGATTTGCGAGAGTTTTATGTATGGATGGTGCCTTAAGTGCTAATAATAAACTCGAGGTCTAAACAGATTTTAACAATTTAGGATCTAGCACTGCCTGGTCTGAGCATTTCCTTAGAGGGACTCTGATCTAGATTCTAGAGTCTAGAGGTTTTCCTTAGTATAAATAATGGTTTATGCCTTTATGGCCTCAGTAACTCCTTTGGCTTAGCTTGGAAATCAAAGCTACCCACTATACTAATCTGTTCACTCGGTTAAAGTATGAGTATTTCATTTGGAGGAGAAACACAATCTCGAGTTTTAGTCAATTACGGAGTGTCATTTTCCAGTTCCTCTTCACGGGGAATGCATGGGCACTTACAAATTCTAATCTCAAGACTTTGAACACTTCAGCAAATAGCGGTGTTTCAATGTGAAGTATGAGGTTTGTAATGGAAAAATTTTGGCATAGATTTTTATACTTAGTTCAGAGAATCTTCAGGTTTTAATGAAATAAATATAGTAGTGGTTGAAGGTGAAGCAATCAAAATTGCAGTGGTTCTTAATTTCTTCCTGGTTGTTTGATAAATTTATTTGAGAATGCCCTTTTTTTTTATTAGGAAAATGCTATTTATACCAAATCTTCTACCACCTAATATGGCTTGTGATAGTTGTTGTTACCCTTGCGGGTACCCGTGAATTGGCCGGTCCCGCTACGGGTTAATCAGATTAAAACTAAGCCGTGTCAAATGGTATAAGATTTGGCACAAGTAGCATTGCCTTTTTTCGTTCACTCCTATTTATCTTACAAAACTGCTTCCGTCAAATCTAGTATTTACAAAATATTAACTTTATTTATGTATGCTGATTTATATTATTTAATTCCAGCAGCACTTGGAATGGGAACATTAGCATCTGAAACAGATTCTTTAAATTACTTGAGACTGGGGCTCAAGGGATCTGGCAAGGGAAACTCAGGGAAACCCCGAGTTCTTTCCATTCTCTCGATGCTTCTCGAGAGTTCTGTCCAGGAAAATGAAAAGTTTCTGGAAACGTCAGAAGCAAAAGATGTCATTACAATATTTCACGGTTCAAGAGCCCCATCTCTGAGCATTCAACAATACGTTGATCGCATCTTCAAATATGCCTGCTGTAGCCCCTCCTGCTTCGTGGTCGCACACATATATATGGAGAAATTCATCCAGTGCACCAATGCCTGTTTGACTTCCTTTAATGTTCATCGACTATTAATTACAAGCGTGATGGTGGCAGCAAAATTTATTGATGATTCGTAAGTTTTGCATTACATCCGTATAATAACTTTTATTTTGACTTGCAGACTTATAGTTGGCCCAGAAACGTTACCAATATTAGGATATTAATTAAAGGCCTTTAATTTCACTTTATATACATACTATACTATTGTAGACTTGTAGTAACTTGGAAGTTGGACCCACTGTTACATGACTTGAACATGCAAAAATTTCCTTTTATACCCTTTGTTATTTTGACCAAATATTTTTATTTATTACTCCATAAATGTGTATTTTGATGGATGTAATGAGTAGAAACTTGGAAAAAGTGTCAAATAGGTCACTGAACTTATCGCTTTTGTGCAATTAAGTCATTGAACTTAAAAAGTGTGCAATCCAACTATCAAACAAGTAAAATATGTGCAATTAAAACAGTTTTCTAATTTTTTTTAAATTCAATTTGAGTTAGAAACATTTCAATATTGACTCCCAACTAGTATGGTAGCGGAAAATGCAACTCTTAATACATACATGTAAGTAATATAATCGAATTTTACCGGAAAATTTTTAAAAAATGTTCTAATTGCACAAATTTTGCTTGTTTCATGGTTTAATTGCACACTTTTTAAGTTCAGTGACCCAATTGCTCAAAAACAAGAAGTTCAGTGGTCTATTTGACACTTTTTCCTAGAAACTTATAACAGATATTCCATGGATTTACATCAGCTAACTCCTTTTCATTTACATAGTCGAGCCTGTGAATATACTGTGTGTTGCTGCATAAAATATCTTGCAATCGGAGAAGCTTTCTTGATCTTTGACATGCTATATGCGTGCTTTTGCAGATTTTTCAACAACGCATATTATGCCAGAGTAGGCGGTGTGAGCACTGCGGAGTTGAACAAGCTAGAGATGAAGTTCTTATTTGGGCTGGGCTTCCGGCTTCACGTGAGTGTGCAGACATTCGGGAGCTACTGTGGCTTCCTAGAAAAAGAAGGCAACTTAACTCTCCAAATCGAGCGTTCAATCCAGGCGTGTGGAATCAAAGAGAGCTGGTCCACCAACGAGGACCCCACCTGTGCCCAAATTGCCAGATGACCGCCATTCATGATCCTGCAGTGAGTAGAGAGCACTTGGGTTGACATATATCAGAGCATTATTTCGCGATTTTTGTATGTTTTCTGGGTTCCCTGTGGTGTATAGGTTGCATTGGATCAGCATCAGTTGTTGTTGTTGTTGTTGTTAGGCTTTCATCCTTTTTTGTTGAGTGTACCTATTTGTTCCACTTTCAGTCAGATTTCATATATTTCTTTGTACAGAATGAGTGAGATGCTCATTGAATACATGAATATTTCTACTTTTTTCGTGTCCATTCTTCTGCGTAATCTTTCACACGAGAATCAATTGAATTGAGCTACTCGGGAGGTCTACAATTATTGAAAATTATGGGTTTCTGTACTTTTCCAAGAAGCTTTGAATGTGATTGTAATCTTAATTTGCACTCTTGACCATTTGTGAATATAAAATGTAGAATTTTGTGTTAATTAATACCAAGTACAATTGACTTTAAGGGTGTGTTTGGAAAGCAGGAAAATGGTTTCTGG
>CM008342.1:48871052-48883024 GCA_002525835.2 Ipomoea batatas | reverse complement strand
TGTGAACTCCAAATTACTAAACCCAATGAAATAGTTCAAGTAGCAACTGAGCTCTCTTTGTGGGGAAGAATTTTAAGAGAATCCGGATTTGATTCTCACAAGTAACAATTTTTCCTAGGCAAGCTATCGGAGCGTGCGAGAATTAGTCGGGTGGACCCGATCAGAACACCATCTTTGAATTAAAGATGCTATATCAAATGCATTCATAGGATGAAGCAAATTGAATCTATCGAACACGTTCATATCTTTGCGCTCCATAACCATACAAGCATTCATTTTCAAATTTTTAGAGGTTTTTTTTTTTTGGAAACAAATTTTTAGAGGTTGTTATGCTTGGATACTTATAATAAAGTAATATAAAGTTTGTGTTTCATTACGTAATTTTCTTTGGCACCACCAACTCCATTGACAGAATATAAAAAACGCCGTGCAAAATTGAAAATTGTTGCATGAATCAGCTCGTTCCTACTTTCGTATTATATATAAATAAAAACTTGAAGTAAACAAGTTCAAGAGAACTTGGAAGTCCATTAAATAAAAAAGATAAGAATGAAGCAAAAACAGGGTAATAAAAACTAGTTTTTACAACAATTATCATCAGAAAGAAGGCAATAATGCCAACATGCAAAATCAGCAGAGCCTTCTTCCATCTTTATAGAACAAGAAATAATACTCTCTACTTTTTCTTGTCGTTCCTGCCTCGCTTTCTGAATTCTCGTCTCTCTGCAGAGTACTGCTTCTTGATCAACAGATTCCGCATTGCTGTCTTCACTGCTTCAGCGGCTGTTAAGAAGACTTCGGTTTTTATACACAAATCTCCTTGCAATTTCTCGAGTGTTGCTTCGCCCCCCGGTACGTCTTTGTCTTCTAAAAAGGATGGTTCTTGATCGGTCTTCCCGAAACCAGAGAGGACCCTCACGCGTGCCAAAGATCCTGATTCGGAAGCATTTAAACTGGAGACGCCCATTACCAGCCATAAAAATTCTGCTGAGGCAGCTCCCGCTCCCAAGCTCGTGGGAATGAAAGTTTCCCCATCAATGCGCACCACCTGCAAAAAAAGAAACAATTCGTGTTTTGGGGAACGGAGCAAAATGACAGTAGAACAAGTTCAAGGAGCAGCATAAATGAGTGGTAGAAGGGTTACTTTGAAAACAGAGAGACTTTTTGTTGAAAGGTCACAGCTCAACAACATCACTCCCAGTAAGCTGCATTGTGATCGAAGAAAGGCACGGAATACCAATCAGAGCTTGAGAAGATGAAGAAGAAGAAGATATTAAAAATATAAAAAAGATAGTTTTACCTCTGAATGGCCACTGCAACAAGAGATCCATCTGGTGTGGCACAGAGATCAGTGACAGCAGGAATAATATCTTCTTCCCCGCCATTTGACTCTGCAACTCCTGCCTAGAGTAATGTTCGGAGAAGTGAAAATGGAGTTAGCACTAATACAGTCTAGAAGAAAAACGATAGTATAGTTTAAATGTTTTTGGGCACTAGAGAAGAAAAACTACCTCTGATCCAACATGGCATGTGTCTAGAAGAGAACCACAAGCGTAGTCCCATAAGCGAATCTGAAAAAATTTCAGCAGTGAGATCCACATGACGCTATATAAAAAAAAATACAATGGGGAACTGGATCCTAATATACTTAATATTAACATTCAATAATGCATCTTGGATCGGCCACTTTCACTCACAGTTGAATCACCACCTCCAGAAACTAAAAAACCCTGTGGAAAATCCGGATTGCAAACAAAGGCAAGGCAGGTGACAAACCTGACAACAAAGAAGTCCAAAAAATGTGTTAGCTATAGCATCCACAGCACTTATTAGCTTAACTATCATCTTTCAGGAGATAATTGTCAGCAAATGCACTTCAAGAGAGATACTTACTCGGTATGGCCAAGACAAAAGCTCTGAATCTCATGAGCTCCATTTAAGGGGTTTTGGGGAAAGAGAGTAACCTGAAATTTTGGACTATAAGAGACCTCAAAAGTTACAAAATCACATATTCCTAATGAGTATGGAAAGTTATATTACTCGGATTTTGAAGTCCCGATCAGCACTAATGATAAATCGCCCATCTGGTGAAAACTCCTGCTTGGATAAGCATAAATTGAAAATAGCATTAAATAGTTTATTAAAAAAAAAATTGATAAATCACAAGACACCTGCTGACAGGAGTATAGGGAAAAAAAACATTATGTAAGGAGCAGGCAAAAAAGACAATACCAGGCTAGTAATGATGCTGCAATAGTGGGAAAGAATTGGAACTGCCTTCTTATTGGGAATATCTTGCTTTTCAGAACTCTCTATATCAGTTACATATACCATCCCAAATTTGTCTGCAAAGCACACAAAGCGACCATTCTTGCTTATAGCAACAGCACTAACTCTTTTCTCTGATAAACTGTTAACAGGACCAAGAGTAAGATAAATATGTATTAGCCTATTAAACATGCAATATTTCTATGAGCTTTTGTTGATTGAACTATCTATTTTAAGAACGATTCACCCATGTGGATAAAAGAAGCAACAAAAATTAATTTTATAATTTACCAATATTTATCTATGGAAAAATCAATATTCACCACATCAAAAGCTGAACATATAAACACCAGAAGCTGAGTGCAGCTTGGTTTATTCCTTCATGCATAATAAGACAAAAGAAAGCAAACTCCGATGTACTAGTTAAAACTTGAAAGTTAAATGAGCATAATCCGTTATTCTTTCTTTGCATCTCTTACTGTCTAAATCCAGAATATCCAAGTAAAAAATCTACTAAGCTGAAATATTCAAAACAGCAAGGAAAGTTTAAAGTTAGTTACTTTTTGCTTGGGATATGGTCAATTTTAAGATTTAGCTAATTATAAACTAGCTTCTATATCTATATCTTTAAACTTTTAAAGTATAAATCTTTAATGTTATTATACTAAACTGCATGAAATATAGCATCAGAAACTTACACAGAATGTGTACAACGCCAAGAATCAGTGACCCAAATCTTAACAAGCTTGTCATCCCCTGCAGATACGAATAGCTTCCCTTCTGCTCCATATCGGATGGCTCTAATTGAATCCTTATGCTTGTTTCCTCCGGACTCATCCAGCAACGACACTGAATTACCTCTGCCGGGTAATTGTTGAGTAAAAAATACGATATAGCCGTAACAGCAGTTTTGTTTTTCTTCCAATTCCGCTTTAACAAACAAAAAAGAAGATTTTTTAGGTGGCTTACCGAAGATTGAAGACGCGGAGGTCCGACCCAACAGCGACGGCAACTGATTCTTGGGTCGGATGAACTGCAATTAGTGCCGGAGCAGCCTCCTCCGTTTCTCGGTTCTGCTCGTTATCATCCATGTTGGTTTCCTCCATTACTTTGCAGATCGAAATTCGAGTTCGGTTCCTTTCAGGGTTTAAGGATTAACAAACGTTTTCACCTAGGGTTTTTCGATTTTGTTTAGCGGTTTTGCATCGGATTATCGAGAGGAGATCTGAGAAACCGTAAAGCCCAATAAGACATTGAAATGGGTCAATAAGCCTAAGGCCTGTAATTAATTTGGGCCTGACCCTACACTATAGTGCTCCATCCCAATTTTTTTCTTTTTCCATTTTTCATTTCCTCTCTTTTAAATTTTGATCAATTTTCCGCAGTAGTGTTTTGAGAAATGCTCATGGTGATTGGATTCGAGTTTGGCGTTGGCAAGTCTGAAATTGTGTTATGATAAAAACTTTTATGGTAGTTGAATTGGAAATGACTCCTAAGTAACAATTTAAAAGATCAACTCATGTGATGGGACAATAGTGGGTGGTGTTGTGAGTAATGCTTATAGTGAGTAGGTTTACGTTTGGTTTTAGTAAGTTTGAAAATGTGTTATGTAAAATTTTTAGACAAATTGAGTTGGAGAATCACTCCCAAATTACAATCTGAAATATCAATGAAAGTGATGGGACGAGAACGAGTACTATTGCGTGAAATGCTCGTGATGAGTTTACGTTTGGATTATTAAGTTTGAAATTGTGTTATGATAAGAACTTCTAAATACTTCAATTGGAGAGCAACTCTTTAGTAGCAACCTAAAAGGTCAACACGTGATAGGACGAAAAATCCAAAATTAACACTCATTTGAATGGGGATGGACACAAATTTAATTTTTTTTATAACCCAGATATCTCAATTTTGCCAAACTAATCCTTGAACCCCATAAAAGATCCAATACAAAAGTGTACACTTCTGCACGCAAAAAGTGGGGTTAGTCTAACCCAACCCCATGGGAGCCCCATCTCCAGAAATTTTGGACTTTTGGTGCCTTATGTGCCATACTAAGCAATGAGGGTATTATATTATGGAGTATAATCAGGCTTGACACAATACTAACAGATAGAAAGAGAACATAAATTAGGGAATATGCAACTAGTTTCAGCTAAAGAAAAGAGTAAGGGAACAAAACAAAACAAAACAAAACAAAACAAAGCAAAGCAACATGGCAACACATGTATTTGTCATGTTAACATATAGTAAAGCTGGATTTTCAAATATCCACAAAGCTACAAAGTTTCTTGTAAAAACTCTGCAAACAGAAAAGCAGTATGGTTTACATGCATGCAATTATGCAAAAACAAGGTAGCTAAGCTAAGCAGGAAAACCCGATTCCATAAACCTTCATCAACACCATAACTCTGAAAAATAATAGAAAGAAGTAACGAATAGCGTTCTCCACATTATCGATGGTAACCTAAATTCTCAGCTGTGCGCACCCAAGAATCGTTCCGCGGCATAATGTCATGGGAGAAACCTGGCGCCACGCTGGTCTTTCGCTCCCGAGCGTCAGAACATCGACATCAGATGTTGTTATGATGTCCCAGTTCCACCTCTCCGGGCCAATGACCCCTCCGATTATGTAAATGTCGTCCCCGAGTCCTGTCATGGCAAACCCAATTCTTCTACGAAACTCAGATGCTGAACCTACCACCCTTGTTGATTCCTTTTCCTGATTGTAAATGAGGCCGTGGCTCATAACATAAAGCTTTCCCCTAACCACGGCCATGGGGCCCTGGAGCCAACCGTAGTCATGTACAGTCCAACCTTGCTTCACACTTTCCAGGATTTGTACTGTCGACAATCCTTTGTGCAAAACGTGAACCTTATCGTCAATAACCACGCCCGTACATGCAGTATTATGAGTGTGATGGAGATCCGGTATTGAAACCCAGACGTTTTTCTCGGGGTCATATATTTCAGCTTTAGATATTGATTTCCGGCAGCTAGTAAACCCCCCTGCAACCACTATCTTTCCATCCAATACACAACAAGCGAACATTGCACGTGGAACGATCATCGGTGTACAGAGGGTCCATTGCCAGGTTACCGGGTCATATTTCCAGACCTCATCAGTTGCAAAGCTTCCGTCTTGGTCACCAGTCAAGGGATCCACAGCATCACTGCCACCACCGAGAACAAAAAGCTTTCCAGCAGTGGAGACAACACCAAAATGGGCGAGTTGTCTTATATTTGAAGGGAGGACGGGAAGTTTAATCCAAAGGTCACAACCAGGATCATAAAGCTGCCATTGATTATCAGGCTCAAAAGCGCACACACACAAAAATTCTTCAGATGAATTGACCTCTTGTCGAGCTTTGTATAGTTCACCACTTCGAACAGCTGCTCTCCAGGAATGAGAAACGAGTTCTAACTTGGGATGAAGGTAGAAGGGAACCCATGCAAGGCACCTTAGGGCAACCGCATCAGGGAGACCTTCAATGAGTACAGCCATGACGGTTACACTTGCATCAATCTCTACTCGGCAAAGAATGATGGCAATTTGTAGCTCTCGGCAGAAATGGTTTTGAAATTTGTAACCTGCATGATTAGATAAAAGGATAAGCAAACACTAATTTCAAGAAAATTGATAAACTCTTATTTATATATACTAATTCAACAAAAGCATCATCAAATTTTAGAAATTCGATAAATCCACATAGAACCAGATTCATAACTGCTTTAATAGTTTAATTACCCCATAAAAAGCAACAAAAAAACCTCAATTTAATTCAGTTGTCAAAATATTTCTTAGTTGGAATATATAGCAACTGTTTCATACAGATAATAAGTACACATCTCTAATGCACAGCCAATGTTGTAAGACTAGACTCAATATCATATCAGGCAAATGAAGTAAGATATATGATCCTATGCGGTACTACATAGAAGCCTTGATCCGTTGATCTGGAATATCCTAGCAAGATTAAACTACTATATTTGCCAAATTTTCTAATATTGTAGACGGAATTGCTCTGATTAACCTTCTATAACAGCAAAACTACTTGCTTTAGAGACTGTCTCAGGCCCAACGCATTCACGAGATTTTGAAAAATCTTCCCATAAACATTCATTCACGAGATCCCACTTGAAGTGCAGTCAAAATACCTATCTTTCCTCCTCCTAGAACACTCAGTAGGGAGGACAAGCATTTCCAAATAGGATAAAGGGGCGCACGGGGTTCCAGAGGGGTGGCGATACAATAGACTACTGAATCACCGCCAAAGCATCTGAATAGATGTTGTGTTTGGGATGCATCTACCTAGTATTAGAAAGGTTACCAAGCAAATTCAGAAGTTACCTCTAACCCGGGCTTTACACTAAGCCCTTCCCACCCTTGAAACTCGAATTTTGTTCCAATTGTAAAAGATTAGAGAAAAATAGAACCTAAAAATGTTGCAAATTGGAGATGGGAGAAACAAGCAGGCAGCAGAGGGCAACTGAATAGTTCGAGGAAAACTAATCACCATTTCATAAGACCAAAACAGCAAAAACATTTGTGATGGCGAAATGCACATTGGCAGTTCCGCGTCAGAACCTCAATCTTGAGCCTTGACACTCAGACATCACATTGGACAGTTACAACGAGAAGACATAGACTTATATTTTAACAAGTATATAATATGAGTTCATTTCTCCAAAGTTCAAGAATCAAATCAGCTTCTTGGCTTACTAGTAGTTAAAGGGTAATCGCAGAGTTAATACATTCTCATTTCAGCAAATTATGATCAAGGCACTAAAGATCAGAATGAATCAACAATCACTATAACCCACAGCCAAAGAATTAATAAAAATCAACTCCGCAACACAAGAATTTAATCTTTCCGATAAATTCAAAATATATTAGCAAAAGAACATACACCCACATCTTAAATTCATGAATCAATCCATGCAAACCCCAAGGGCAAGATAAATCAGCCCAAATTATAAAAATTAAAGCCCTACAACAAGATTCCGAACGAAAACAAAAAAAAAAAAAAAAAAAAAAGCGAAATTCACAATCTCATACCAGAAACAACATTACGAAACAACGCAAAAAATAAATGGGTTTTACCGGAACCCCAAAAGGAAGTCCAATTTCAGCAGATTTGAACCAAATTTGTAGACAAAGAAAGAAAAAGAACAAGAAAGATAAACACTTGCCTGCGAAGCAAGCGCAACCCGAATAAGCTGTGCCCTTCAAGAATTGAAAGAGTGTTAAAGAAGGGTGGAAAGGGGTGCCGGAGAGGCCCAGTGCTCGCAGAATTTCGTCTGGAATTACAGAGTTATTATTGAAAAATAGCTGAAGGCTTGGTGTGCGTTTACCCTAGGACATGGGAAATGTAGAAATAGAATTAGGCACGAGTATATTCGTATTCCTCAATCGCTGTTGGTGCTCTGGGTTCTGGTTGTTAGGACAACCCGGATGCCACGCGCACAACGTGTTCATTTGGTTGACAAAACACACTAATATTCATTTTTATTTTTCTTTTTCACTTTTTCTTGCTCTCCTTCTTGGCTTCTTGGCTGATCTAGTGCTTCAAATTTGGGAATTTCCTCACATGATGACAGCAAAATGCAATTAACCAACATATCTCATATCCAACAAGTTAATCTTTCTTTCTAATTTCTGTTACTAATATGATAAAAAGGAAATTGACACATTAACAAAAACTGACATGTTAACTACGAATTCTGTAGTGATCGAATTATGAAACAGTTATATCTTCTATTATTTTTTAATGTAGTAGTTGAATTATGAAACAATTAGTATATTTTTTTCAAATTTGTACGTCTGTATGAAGTTGTTTCCAATTCAAAGACGGAATTGGATGTTCTCGAACATTATATGAGCAACGAAATGAAAAATATTGCATAACGTGACATATCATGATTGATTAACTAAATAATTAAAACACAAACACGTTACGTACCCTGAAAAGAAGTAGTTGAGTGGTGGACCATAACTCTTATACCTTAAAGTCATGATTTGCCGCTTTTACCAACACTTTTTCAATTGTGTTCATTACATGCCTGTCGTACATGATTTATTGCATAGAAGTGGGGTTAACGAGAATTTTAAACGCAACCTAGCATCTAACCCATAGCTTGGTAGTTGGTAGACTTCAGCTACTCACACTAGTACCATCTCAAGTACGAAATGCTATCTTTCCACCGCCTATATTGCTTATAACAACCCAATCTATGGTTTTTTACCGCGTCCAGCATGAGGTGGAAAAAAGAGAATGTAAGAGAGTGATAATTGGGAATGCTCAAGACTTGATTTTTATGGGGTCTAGGATTGGAAGAGACTACGCAGAATACACGTGAAACACACTGAGCCATGCCTAGCATGGCGTGTGCAGTGCACATGCCAGCTTGACTGCATGCGCTAGCTAGGCGCGTGAAAAGCTACTTGTTTGATTTTTTTTCTTTTTTCTTTTCCCTCACATTTTCTCTTTCATAATCTGTCTACAAAAAACTCAACAAAAATACTAACTATAGGTGTTGCTCTTACTGAGAATGAGATTTCCCACACGATTATGAGAATGATATTTCCCACACGGTTAAGTAGTTTACAGATTGGGCCAGGACTGCTATCCAAATTGCGGTTGCTTGTGTCTCTCTTGTTTTGCAGTATTTTGTATTTTAATTGTAAATTAATTTGAATTTGACTTTTGAAAAAAGAAATATGAGTGTTTATGTGAGCTAGTTCATCCTACCATCGGCTAAATTTGTTTAGGAATTCTTTTATATGGAGTCTTATTTCAACTCTTTGATGTGGCAAATGATAATAAGTTATTTTCATTACGTGGGTTCCAATAGATATGTGAGTATGTGACATTATTAAAACTTTGAAGGAAAAGAAAATTGAGTGTAAAATTTAGAGGTAGAAATAGTATTTTCATTTTTCTTTTTTTAGTCCTAATGCAATTTACTATTGGATAAACTCGGCTAAGGTTGCCGATACCGCAATCACTAACTAGTAACAAGATCCCCCAACCAAGTGAGAATGAAAATGGAACAATATATTGCAAACTCTCATAATACCAAGCATTACAGTACAATCAATATAATTAATCACACCAGACCAGTTACTCAAAAACACAAACTAATTAACAAAGAATAATGACAGGTTTCGGAATTGATACAATAATGGTACAAGTCAAAAGCTGCTCCCTCTCGATCGAGTAGAAATGAATCAATGATGCATTGTATACTGGTATGATCACGCCGATGCCGTCGGAAATTAGATTCCAAAACCAGCCATAGATAATGTTGCAGCGAATACGAGGAAACCCAGAAAACGGAAAGAAGCTTTCGCCGCCGTGCCATCAGCCGCCGATGTGGGGCCGCCGGCTGTTGTCGAGGGAACCGTTTTAGACCCTGCCGGCGTGTTGGGAACTTGAGGCGGCGTTTCCTTCGCCTCCGACGGCGGCGGTGCTAGGGAACCAACCGGAGAACTCGCCGGCACAGCAGCTTCAATTTTAAACACCATTAACAACCGTAAGAAAGTGTTTATCATGTAATATATACTCCGTATAAAATATAAAGAGTCAACCCAAGTTAGTTAGAAGTAACTTATCATACTTCTTTTGTTTGAGTCGGTCAGTTATAAAAATTTAATCTAATTTACTTTCTCCTGATCTAAGATTCATAAGACTAGATTACCACATACACAGTAAGTATATATATATATATATGACAAAGATCTTGTGGTCTAATTGCACCCCAACATAGGCCGGGTGGGTTGTGCTTCATTTAATTGAAAAAATAATTATATTAACAGATACTACATTGTAACAGAGTCAATAGTACTCAAAATATATATATTATATATAAAAGTGAAGTGGAAATATCTTACCATTGCATTGGCTGACCGGAGGAGTTTGAACCTTGCAGGCGGCGGGAAGGGCGAGGGCGAGAGTTTGGTTAATATTGACGCCGAGATTCGAGCCTCCGCCGTTGAGCAACAGGCAAAGGCACTGCGGGTTGGACTGAACCACGCCGGAGAGCTGCGAGCAGCACGACGACGACGGCGCCGACGAATTCCCGGTGACGTAAGTCAAGCACGGCGTCAAACCAACCAGTGAGCTCATGCAGCTGTTAGACTGAGCCGTCGCTCCGTTCCACAGCATCATCATGGCGACAACAGCCACGACTACCACCTCAGCCACCTTGGAAGCCATTACAAGAAACCTTAACGACAACAAGGATCGAATGTATGAAGAATTGAGGTCAGATGGTTGGGAAATTGGAGTTTGAGTGAGGAGTAGAGCAATGATGTCTGCAATTTAAATGGGAAGAATCATGTTCATAATACAGATGGGTAGGTTTTGGTTGGCCAACTCTAACGACGGATGATTTGTTTTTGCTAATTAGATGCTGGTTCCTTAACTAAAGCGGTTTAATTAATAGGATTTATTGTTGGATGATGATGATTACTACCCATACTTGGAATTGTGACAAGTGTTTGGTGTACTGTAATGATAACTACTATACCCACCATATGACCCTAACCCTGTGAATGAATTTTGCTAAAAGTTTTAATGGGTTTTAATGATAATGCATGGCTGGTTTGATTGGTAAAACAAACAATGAGCTTAAGATTGTTACTCCCTCTGTCCCATTTTATATGTCATATTTACTATTCATTGGTCAAACCAACTCTTTCTTCTTTGCTTATTTTTATTAACATTTTTTTTAATAAATTTTAAATTTAATTTTTTGTGTTTAATAGTACTTTTAATGTAGTTTCTAAATATATAAAGTTTACATACTAATTCTAAATTTAATATTATGAATAATTAAATTGTAAATAACTTCAGTCAAGCCTCGTTAACCGAACTCGACACATAAAATGGGACGGAGGGAGTATTTTTTTATGACAAGAATCTCAAGCCACTATCTAAAGTGTGCATGGAAAAAACATGCACAATGTTTGTTTTAAGGCTTTAATGGTCATATTTTAGATATGGACTAGTGGTCAAATGAGTTTACGCGCCAGGGACCTTGTGATCTAGTGGCACCATTACTCTCCCATATGAGATGTTATGGATTCTCGTCTTAGTGGAGGCGAAGTACTCACGAACAAATACTGCATTGTAAGTTTGTAGGCGAAGTACTCACGAACAAATACTGCATTGTAAGTTTGTAATAGAGTCATTTTGCATGAATCATCAATCCATGGATAGATCTCATTAGTTTTGTTTTCTAAGGAATTAAGGGTGTATTTGGAAACCAGTAAAATATTTTCTAGAAAATGAGTCATTTTTATGCAACAAAAAGTAGTTACGATTTCCAGATACAAAAATTATATTTTACCCACTTGACCACCAATTTACACATTACTAGAGTTGGCTACCAATTCTCATAGCCTAACATCTATTGCAATTTGGATTCTGTCAATCTTGTGGGCTTGACCAAACTATTTGAACTCTTTGAAGACAAATTATGAATTTTGAATCCATTTTACAATATGAACCCCAACAAAGTTCATTTTTAATATATTCTAAGTTCATTTTTCATATATTCATTATATTTTTATACATGTCCATTTTTAACGTACCAGTACACTAAAAGTGAATATGTATCAATGATCTATCTTATAAAATGAAACCTAGTCCATAACATGATAACATAATGATTGCCCCTTGAATGGTCAGGCCTGATCC
>CM008342.1:48820949-48834444 GCA_002525835.2 Ipomoea batatas | reverse complement strand
TAGTGTAAACTCTTCGCTTCTTTTTCTCCTTGGTCCGGCAGCCGCCGCCTCCGCATGCTTTGTGGAGGCGGCATCTTCTCCTCTTCACGGCTGTCGTCTTCTTTTGCTCTTTTTCTCTGCCTCTCCTCTCTATTTTTGCCTCCCCATCGCCGTCCACCACACCTACGATCTCGCACTGCCCCTTTTCCTTCCCTTCCGGCGTTCTTCCTCTTCCCCAGATTCGGATCTGTCAAGAAGTACATCACCATTGAATAAGGAAATAAGGTTTTGGGTTTTGCAAAAATGTGAAGTAGGAAGGAGTGGTTTTTCCTGGATACAAAGCAGTGCTGTTTTTTTATTAGTAAGTTTTGTTGTTATTATACCTTTCGTTTATTTATCGAATTTGTTGCGTCTCGCATCTTTAGCAAATTTATTCCCTCTCGCTTCTTTTGCGAGTTCATTCCCTCTCGTTTTTTTGGCGAGTTCTTGTTATAAGCGTAGAACAATAATTGGTCATGGCGTATGTGAACCACAAAATAATGAAGATTGATACTCGGGTAGTGTCAACGACTTTTGAACTAGAATATGCCTTTGTTATGTTTGACCAAATTACTATTGACAGTAAAGAAGCCTGGAGTGCTCTTGTCGACTTCAGCTTCAAATTTGTGAAACAGTCTGCGATTCAAGTTTTCGATAACATTGTTAGAAAATTTGTTTCTATGTCTGACTGTAATGAATGTTTGTCCATTCAATTAATTTTTCTTGTAAACGTTTTCGCTTATGATTCAATGAATTAGTCTTGAGAGATTATTATAAAAAAAAAAAATACATAGTAGTGTTCTAAAAACCTGTCAACCAAACTATAACAATCGCTTTAAGATTTTTTTTTTTTTAGTACTACACACTATATCACAATGTAGGCTCGAACCCACCCCTTTCATATGGAGGGAGCAACCGGGTGCCACTAGTTCACAAAATCTTTGCAAGTATGATATACTTAGCAGCACTATAAATGCTATTTGCATATCTTATTTTTATTTTTCTTAGTAAAATGTATTGATTTCAAATAAAATGCATACTATCTTAATTGAAAAAGGGTTCGGTCCTTACAGGTGGTTGAATTTTTGTCGGAATTGATGTTCAAATCAATTTGACCTATAATAGCTAGGCATGACCACGGTTCGGTTCCGGTTCCGAACCGGCGGTTCACGGTTCCGAAATTGGACGAACCGGAACCGAACCTTACGGGTACGGTTCCAAGTACGGTTTGGAACCAGCGGTTCCGGTTCGAACCACCGGCTCGAACCGGATTATTTTTTAAAAAAATTGTAATTTTTTTAATTTTTAAAATTGTCCAAATTCAACAATTAATATTTTTTGTAGAAAAATTTTCATTCTAAAATGTTTTTAAAATAGTTATATTAAATATTTAAACTTCAAAGTTAAACTATATTTAAAAAAATTGTTATAGTTGAATTTTAAAATGTTATTTAGTGTTTAAACATTAATCAAATAATAATTAAACTTTAACTAAATAATAAAAAATAATTAAAAAGAATTTTTTTTAATATTTTCCGGTTCCGAACCGGAACCGGCGGTTCCGGTTCCAAACCTTAAGGGAACCGGAACCGGAACCGTCCGTACGGTTCCGATTCCGGTCCGGTTCCAACAGTACACGGTTCGGTTCGAACCGAACCGTGGTCATCCCTAATAATAGCAGGTCATTTATTGGTTTTGAGACTTTAGACTCAATATAATATGTTAAAGGTGTAATTAAATTTTTTTAAAATTTAGATACTTAATTAATTGCCAAAAGACCTTGTGGTCAAGTGGCATCCGATGTCCCAATTAACACTCCCACATGAATGATGGGAGTGGGATCGAGCCTTAGTGGATGCAATACATTTTGCAAAACAATAAAGGGAAAACAATTACCCGCATCCCATTTTATCTGTCATATTTACTATTCATTGGTCAAATCAATGCATCCCATTTTATCTGTCCTATTTACTATTCATTGGTCAAATCAACGCTTTATTTATTGCTTATTTTCTTTAGTAATCTTTTATTATTTAATTTTTTTTATGTTTAATAGTACTTTTAATGTAGTTCCTAAATATATAAAATTTATATATTAATCAGTACATGTGCGACATGAATATTGCAAAAGGACGAACATATTTAAGTTGTAACTATGTGTGTAAGGCAGAACCATATGGTAAAAATCTATTAGAAGTACAAACTCATAAATTCTTAAATAGTTTGAGATTGTATGATTTTCTTAATCATTCATTGACATTAATTAAATGTCGATGCATCTGTTATGTTATTGTGAAAGATAGACCATTCTCTTAGTCTTTATAACAGTACGCGACTCATCATCATAGAGAATGAGCATATTTGCCAAATTTATAAAAATCATAAACAATGATATATAAAATCTCTAAAGTTTCAGTACCGCATGCGTACATCTACACATTAGCTATTAATTAAGGAATTATTTGGTGGAATTCAAACAAGGATAACACCAGAAAACATTATCGATCCAAAACATATCTTTAATTGCACTATATAATATTTGATATTATAATTTATATAAACATACATCGATCCAAATATTCGTAATATATTATAACAAATCCATTCCGTGCATCGCACGGGTGAAAATACTAGTGATATATAAAATCTCTAAAATTCCAACACCGCATGCATACCTCTACATATTAGCTATTAATTAAGCAATTATTTTATGGAATTCAAACAAAAATAACATAAGAAAACACAATTCATCCTCTCAAATTCCAGTATCACATACGTACATCTACCCATTAGCTATTAATTAAACAATTATTTGATGGAATTCAAACAAAGATAACATTAGAAAACATAATCGATCCAAAACATATTTTCAATTGTTCTATATAATATTTGATATTATAATTTATATAATTATATATCGATCCAAATATTCTTAATATATTATAACAAATTCATCCCGTGCATCGCACAGATGAAAATACTAGTATTATAAAAAATTGGAAAAAGTGTCAAATAAGCCACTGAACATGTAACTTTTGTGCAATTGGGCCATTGAACTTAAAAAAAATGTGAAATTCAACCATCAAACAAGTAAAATTTGTGCAATTGGACCATTTTTACAAAAATTTTCTGGTAAAATCCAATTATATTACTAACATATATGTATTAAGAGTGATTTTTTTCAACCATACTAGTTGAGAGTCAATATTGAAATGTTTTTAACTCAAATTGAATTAAAAAAATTTGTAAAAATGGTTCAATTACACAAATTTTACTTGTTTGATGGTTGAATTGCACACTTTTTAAGTTTAATGGCTCAATTGCACAAAAGCGACAAGTTCAATGGCCTATTTGACACTTTTTCCTAAAAAATTAGATTAAAAATAATATGCCTCATTAAACTGGCACGGAGGTAGTAACTCACAAGCCATGGACCCTCAAGTTGGGCAGGTAGCCAGCTAGGCCGCGGCCAATTTCATGCTCGTGAAAGCCAACTCATTGTCCTTGAGCTACCCAACTCGCTCACCAAAACCCGGTCTGCTCACTCTCTCAGCTCTCAAATCCATCCCGCCAAAGCACCGAGCAGGTTCCCGCTAAATCGATGCCTGATGCCGCCCGAATCTGACGTCATCTCGCCGGTGGAGGCAGTCTCCAAGTCCCTTCTCGACAAGCCCCTAAACCAACTCACTGATGACGACATTTCTCAGCTCACTCGCGAAGATTGCCGCCGGTACCTCAAAGAGAAAGGTATGTCTCCCAAGTCCGAAAGTTCTATCTTCACGATAATCATAAAAAGAGGTATAATTGTCCGAAAATAACACACATGTGGATTATGATCTCCCTTAACTGAAATTCTCCGGCCAGGTATGAGAAGACCGTCGTGGAACAAATCGCAGGCGATTCAACAAGTGATTTCGCTGAAAGCGCTTCTCGAAATGCCGCCGGATTCTGACTCCGGCAGTTACAAGAAGCTGTACGCTCCTCGGTCTCCGAGCAACAGTAATAATCACGAATCCCGTGTGCGTTTCAATCATACTTTAGATTATTTTTAACATCTATTTAAAAATCATTTATTAGTTTAAAATTGTTTATTTGCTATTAATTTATTGCTGTGAATGTAGTAGCGCATTGTTTATAGCTATTCAGTCGATGATTATAATTGTTTAATGCAAAATGCAGGTCTCCAAAGAAACGGATATAGATGCAGAAATTTCGGAATCAGCAGAAGTGATGCCATTTAGGGGAAAAAATCTGGAAAAGACTGATCTTTTTGGTGACCTACCAGCTCATCCAGTGGGTGCTGTCAAGGACTCAGCTCCATCTAGGCAAGCTTACTTTTATTTTCTCCACTGCTAATTTATGCAAATGTTTTTGAAATTAACGAGTTCCAGAATGGAAAGCTGCCTCTCATGTATGTTCTAATGTGTACTGAAATTTATTTGTGTTGGTAACTTGGTTTTTTGTGCTAATTGCTTGGACCATTTGTTTAGAACATGTTCAAGACTGGCTGGATTACTAGGGCAACATTGACATGCTTGAATCTTAGTGCACTACATAGCTTAGTATGTTACTGCCATCAAACATGCAATGAACTTCTTGCATTATTGCTGGATCCTAATACTGTACCCACTATGTGGAATGTGTCATCTGTTGAGTCCCATCGTAGAGACTGTGCTTTCTTACTGTGCATAGAAATGTTGACCCCATAGTGCCACACACTCACACATTTAAAGATGTAGAGGGCCCATGCAGTAACATGTAGTGTTATGAGTAGGACACACTGCTTCAGTTTTTTATTGTGCTTTCATCATAACGTAAGGAACTATTGAACTATTACATCTTTCATTCAAAGTTGATGGTTCCATGAGCTTCTCATGTACGATGATTGTAGATGTGGCTTATTATAACTACTTCGTGATGTTTTTCCACTAGTAGTAGTGGATGTTTTTCCATCAGGATTCTTTTCCCCTTATTCGTAACATGCTATTACTGTGAAGAGTTGTTCATGACTTGAATTTCTTATTAAGAAGACTCCATAAATATGAATTCAAAAACTTTTCTTGTTACTGGCCTCTCTCTATTCAGAAGCACAGAGTCAACATGTATTCCAGCTAGGCAAATGGCAATCTTCTATTGTGGCAAGGTGAATGTCTATGATGATGTGCCAGCTGATAAGGTATTAAAATTTCTTCTGAATTAGAAATACTCTAAAATTATTCTAGATGTTAAGTCCCAAATATGTGAGCAACAACAACTCATGTTATAGGCACACACACTCTTGCATTTTGCTGGAAGCACACTCCCTGTTCCTCCTGACTCTCCATATGATGGTGCTGTAACTGCACAACATTCAGTGTGCCATTTACAAGCTGCAAATGTTAAAGTATGCCAAGAGTATGCAGTGCCGCTCTCACCAGCAGTGCAAACAGGTGGTTTAATTATATATGAGTATAAGAATACTGGAATGATGAGTTTTTGTTTTGAAACCATATTTTGTGGAATGCATTTTCTTTTGTTCCTGTTGCCCAATGGCTACTTTCTTGATTTTACAACTTAAAAACTCCTCACTGGGCTTTCAATGGTATGAAAACTCTCTCTGAAACATGGTTTTTAACCTTAGTTGACTTAACAAATTATCAAGGACATTACAAGAAATGCATTAAATTTTTCTATATATTGCGAAGGATATTGGTTCAAGTTTTACAGTAAAAAATGTGACAACACTTTGAGTATACATGGAAGAAAGCAACACATTTCGTGAAGGTAATCCTGGTAAACTTTTTGTCCCTCTTTCAGTGATTGCCACATATGAAATTTTTATTTATGGCTCATGATTCTTTAAGATGGGAAATACGAAATTGGTGACCTCTATCACTCTCAAGCTCAAGCTCACTGCACAATTCAGATGCATTTTTTCTAGGGATGGCAATGGGTCGGGGGTGGATCGGGAGGGCTACATCCACCACCCGATCCACCTTATACTTTCTCCACCCACCCCCACCCCCTACCCGCATCAGGTGAATTTTTTCAAAACCCACCCCCACCCCACCGGGTGCAGGTGCCCACTACGGTTACCCACTACTTATTATCTTATTAATTTTTTAAAATAATATTTAAAATTACTTACACATAATAAAATAAAAAATTCATTAGTTATACTAAAACATAAAATAATATAAATATTCAAATATAATAATTAAATTGTTAACTTTTTAAAATAAACTTAGTAGTTTAGAAATAAAAATACTAAGAATTAGCAAAAGTTATAGAAACTTTTATAATTAACTATATACTAATACTTATTTTACTATTATATATATACACACACACACATGGTGGGTCGGGTAGGTTCTAGGCGGGTTTTGTACATAGAATCCGAATCCAACCCGACCCTCTGCGGATTTAATTTTTTAAGACCCACCCGGCCACCTCCAACCCACCACCCACTATCACCCAAAAAAAAAACTGATTCATGCGGGATGGATTCGGGTGGATATCCGAGAGGAAAAATTGAAATTGCTATCAATCCCTATTTTTTTCATTGCAAAACTTTCACCTTCTATGGAAACTGGGAACCATTGTCTTCTTCCTGTTCTTCATTGTAGACAAAGTCCATCATTACCTCATTACCTGCTTCAATAACTACTCAGTGCTCACTCCACTTGCCTGCCCTTCAAGTTGCATCCATCTTGACCAGATTTTTACCAATGTGAATTTCATTAATGAACATTCAAAAGGTGGTTAGTTATCTCTGTTGCAACCATTTGTTTTGAACAGTGTGCTGTGAGTTCTCTGTTGCAGCCATTTGCTTTGAACAGTGTGATTCACAGCCCTTTACATCAAACACTGATTCTTTTACATGCATTATCTTGAGGATTGGAGGACAAAATGCCCTTGGAGGCTTCCTGGCTGGATTACTTGTTAATTTCCTTTTGTCCTTTTAGCTATGTCCTGAAATGAAGAAAGGCTGTGGGCCTTTCTTTAGGGTACAGCTATAAGGTTATTTTTTGTCAGACTGTAGGCAAATGTTTTCTATCAGAACAAGATGTATGTTGAAAGCTTGATGTAGATCAATGGATTTGAAGTGTTGTAGACCATTCTCTCCTAAGTTTGATTTTCATTAGATGTTATTTTTGCAAACAGTGGAAGGCCCAACAAGCAGAAAAGCATCAGTTCAGAGATATCTTGAGAAGCGAAAAGACAGGTATTCCTAACTATTCTGTGTTTGGAAATAGACAAAAAATGCATTTCTTTTTTCTTTGTACTTCTTTTCTAGCCTCTCACATCTCTGTTAGGTGAAGGTTCAAGAGCAAGAGTAAGGTAGAAACCGCTTCAACGTCTAGCTTAGACATCTACTTGAACCATCAAATGGGAAGTCATACCTCCAATGAGCACTCAAGTAAGGCAATGCTTTCAATTCTCCTAAATTAGGCTTTCTTCTGTTCTTTCAATAGAATTGTATGCTAGAAAATGCAAATCTTTCTACTGAATTTAATGACAAAGGGGTATAATTTCTCCTTTAGCAGACCACCTGTTTTATCCCCCACAATATGCAAAATTTTGTACTCGTGTCTTTTAAATGTAGTAGCTCACCACATGTATAAGGACCTTATTATAATAAGGTATTGTTACCATGTAAATATATATTCTTAAATGTGCTTAGTAAAGATAGTTGTCCACAAATCCTATGGCAGGGCTGCATCTCATACTCTTTATATCTTTGCCCAACCCATTTTTTAAAGTTAATCAGGGATGATTTCTTGGCAGCCATTTTTCATGTCATTGAACTGCTAACCTCAGTAGAGATTCATGCTCGCTTCTGTTTATTTGAATATATAGTGTAACAGTACTCACATAGTCACATTTCCCTGACACTGTACTCCACCCTACCCCCTCCAATGAAGAATTACTAGTGCTTGTAGTTTTAGACAATGGTCCTTAGCAGTAAATGACCCAAAAAAATTGATTAACTTATCATTTCTCTGTTGCTTTTCAGATGTTAAAGACTGAATGTCGAAAGGGACAGTACACTTTATGTATAGTGTCTTCATATTATGAAAGCTGCGGATTCAATTTCAGGTTGTAGCATGTAGGTGGTTGACTAAAATTGAGGAGCTACATTGATGTAAGAAATTTTCAAGTACATACTTGTCTTGAATTTGATATCTGTGCTAAGAATGTAGCTATTCTTCAACTACAAGAAAGGTTCTGAGCGAGCTGTTTACCAGCCATAAGCTCCTTCCCTGTAAAATGCCATTCTTTTTTGGGGTCAGAAGTAGCACTTCCCTCTTTCAATGGCAGTTGCCAGTCGGTCTCTGGTTACCAGTAATGTAATGAAGCTATGCTTATATTTTCTGCATGTGATGGTAATGATCTAGAAATCTTTTTGCCAATTCCAGTCTGCAATGATAACCCTATTCCTCTTAACCAGAGGAATAATTTATGGCTTTATTCTTCGAGTCCCAACTCCCATGTTGCACTGATCCAGTATAGTGCTGGTTATACATGTTTTAAGGCAAATTATACCGTGGTTGATGGTCCAAGGTGCACTGGTAAACAAATCAAGACGGTTAATAGGTTGCTCTCATTGAAAGTGTAATTTAGAACGTTGTGGTCATCAAGCCAATAATCTAACTAATTTGATTAGAATTGTTCCACGTTAGTCGTTACTATAATTTTTTGTTCACTAGTCTTGCTATCATCAAATCGTTCTACTTTTCACTCAAAACTTTGGTAGTATAATATACTTGTCCTATATAATTTATAGATTATTACATAAGAGCAATTTTTAATAGTGACTACAAATATAATTCTGATAAAAAAAAACATGCTACCTTATTGTACACTTGTACAGACATTCTGAACTTTTTATTTTTATTTTCCTTTTTACATTAGCATTTCTCGAAGTGCAAAAACTATACCTTAGAGTCTATAGAGTGGAGGTTATGGCCCGCATGGACAACTCAACTGGTTGCATAACGTAAATTATTTTTTGAATTTGGATATACTTTGTAAGATGAACCCGGATTCAAAATACACTATTTACCTACTGAATGTTTACAAATTATATATTCTGAATGTTCATAATTTATCACATGATCAAAAATTCAGTTTCACCCATGACAGTGTGAGACTCTACCCAAAAGGATTCCATCTTTTGTAATAAGAGTGGGGCTACGGTTAGGCCTACACTATATTGTCTATATATTAATATCAATAGTGATCTCGTTACTAGATATAAGTATAGATTTCGGACAATTTTATTTTGAGAAAATATCATTTTTAGTCCCTCAACTATAATATATGTATCAATTTTGATCCTTGACTATTAAAAATTTCAAATTAAGTGCAAGACTATTCAATTTGTATCACATTTGGTCCTTGACTATTAACATTTTCAAATTAGGTGCTTGACTATTCATATTGTATCACATTTGGTTCTGCCGTTAAATTTTTCGGCCAACTTTTCGGCGAAGTCACCGGTGACCGACTAGTTTATTTAATTTTTATTTTAAAAATTATTTTAATACTCCATAAATTTTAAATAAAAAAACTTAAAAATAAAAAATAATAATAATAAAATAGAAAACGCCGGCCACCCCCGATGACTTCGCCGGAAATTTGGCCGGAAAATTTAACGGTAGGACCAAATGTGATACAAAATGAATAGTCATGCACCTAATTTGAAAATGTTAATAGTTAAGGACCAAAAGTGATACAAATTGAATAGTCATGGACCTAATTTGAAATATTTAATAGTCAAGGACCAAAATTGATACATGTATTATAGTTGAGGGACTTAAAATGATATTTTATCATTTTATTTTCCCTCTCCTGTGAGGATCATTTCCCTCAAGTTCACTCCGAAATCAGGGATGTCGCCGGACGCCGTGCCGATCAAGCCGTTAGATTTAGCTCTAACCTATATCTAGGTTTCTCTCTCCTCTCTCTCGCTGCGTATTTATGTCGATTATACACACGCACACACGTCTACGGTTCTATAATGGCTGATTCATGGTTTTCTGTTTAGATATAATTTCAACATTTTCGTTTTGAATTTGAATGCGGCAACCGGCAACTCCATACTACTGTGCTAATATTTACTCATTTTCTGCATTCTCTGTGCTTGTATTGTTTGTTGAAAATGAATCCTGATAAAAAGGGACTGATAAGGAAGAAAACTACGGAGTTGTTTGTGTACTCGTAGTCTCGTATAGTCGTATATCATCACTATGGAAGTTTGAAGTTGTATCAGTTTGGAATTCTGCAGGAACCTAATTTTGTGTGGAGTGAATAATGGACAGATTTAAGATCATAGTTCTCGTAGGAGTGTTTTTCTCTGCTGCCTCGGGCTATGCTCACGATGTGTTTGTTTCCTGTATGAGAGCTTATGATGAAGGAGGTGCTCCAGCCTTTTTTAGATTGCCTGAATGCCCTCAATGGATTCTATTGGCTTCACCTGAGAAGAAAGCACTCAAAGAAGGGAACTGCCAGTTTGCTACACTTCAGGGCCACAGGAAATACCAGGAAGACCGTGTTATTTGCTATCCTAATGTAACAATTCCGGTTTTAGGTGCATTTCTCTTAGCTGCTCCTCTCTAATGCTTGGATAATACTTTCAATTTATTTATTGCTTAATCTGCATATGTCTCTGACTGGATTGTCTAGTTTTCATTGCTGAGGTTTGTCTCCTTTTGATGATGCTCAAGATGTCAGTGTTGCTGTGGGGGCAGTGTTTGATGGTCATGGGGGCAAGGAAGCAAGCAAGATGGCTTCAGAAAAGTTTTTGGATTACTTTTTCCTTCATGTTGTATTCAACACATACAAGAAATTGTTCCTCCATAAGAAAGATAATGAAGAAATAGATATCCGTAGCTTCA
The DNA here is from genome assembly GCA_002525835.2 of Ipomoea batatas. Classification (NCBI taxonomy): domain Eukaryota; kingdom Viridiplantae; phylum Streptophyta; class Magnoliopsida; order Solanales; family Convolvulaceae; genus Ipomoea; species Ipomoea batatas. The sequence continues at coordinate 48,823,546 of CM008342.1, read as the reverse complement.
CTTGTAAGAGGTTTGAACCAAAACTAGGAACCAGATCATTCATTAATTGCAATTCATCTCCATTCTTAGCCTGCAGAGTATACTTTCCTAACAAGAGTACAAGACCAACTTTAGTTTGATTTAGCAATTGAGTTGAATTTTCTATAAATCTTAGTTAAAGTTTTAAAAAATTCGAATGTTTATACCCTCAAATATTTGAGATCTGTTTGGTTTTCTGAAATCTGAACTGGTTTTGCTGGTGCCTGCATGACTCAGATTACGGGGCTCAGCCTTTTTGAACCAAGTATATAAATTGTTTTTGGAGTGAAAATTTGTCGTTTGGGTTGGGAATTGAGTTACTGCATGGCATTCTATAGCAGTTAAAGCTATTTTAACTCTTCTATTATCTTTGTAAAAATGTTTTCAAGTTTTAATTAGTTAAGTCTGCTTAAGTTTGATATTTTTGCAGTTATAATGAAGCAGTTCCTGTCATAGATGATGAATTACTGCGTGGCATCTTAGAGACAGCCCTGTTGCAAACAATCCAAGATATAGATTCAGAATTTTCTCAGGCATTAATCATTCTCTTCATTTCTTTATTTTTCTTTAAAGCTATCTCCTGTGATTTTTCAAGTTAGTATTTCTTCTCCAGGAAGCCATGAACCATGGCTATATTTCGGGATCAACAGCAACAGTTGTTGTTTGGGTGAACAGACAGATTTTAGTAGGATCCCTCGGTGATTCAAAAGCACTTCTATGTTCAAGAAGAAATCATCCCAATGCTGAAGGTATTATTTATACTCTTTTCCTGCCCTTTTCTGTTATTCCTGTTTGATTTGAGAAATGATTAGCAAACCAAATTGAATAATTGACCATAAAATCTGTATTCTACTTAATTCTGTAACTCTTCACTATACTACTCTAATGCTGTTTCAGGTGAACTGGAGTCAAAACTTTATGCTAAGGAACTAACAAGGGATCACCATCCAGATAGAGAAGATGAAAAGGCTCGAATAGAAGCAGCTGGGGGAGTTATTCGTGTATGGGGTGTTCCTCGTGTCAATGGCATATTGGCTGTCACTCGATCTATTGGTGATATATACTTGAAAAGGTATTTTCCCTACTCCCAAGGCCTCTTCCTCGCATTACTAATAGCTTATAAAGATTTTGTGTGGTAAAGCTTATGATATAAGAATTACATTTACAATTGTGATTTTGGTTATAGATTAATCAAATACTCCAAAAATAGACTTAAGTTACTTATGGATTATTGGCTTCAATATAATATGATATCCTGTTTGTTCATGGAATGGATTTTAGGTGAGTTGATATCCTATTCCATAGGGAGTATTTTAAACTAAAAATATAATAGGAATTTTATTTCATTGTTTGGTTTGCTAAACTAATGGGCTTCATAAATTATTTTTGTGCGGTTGGTCTAATCTAAGAAATAAAATTTAATAAACAGACGAAATAAACACTTATATGTTGAATATTATATATTTAAATAAATAAATAAATACATGTGCACACACATATTTATGTATATAAATAAATAAGTATACACATTATTTATTTGAGAATTGAGATTTGAGGATGTTATTTTTATGTCTGTTCTATGAATCAAAGATGACGATGACAATATTGGCCAACTTGAGCTCAACCGGCAAATTATTCCGTGGAACTGGGTCCACCTTGCAAGGTGGATCCGCGTTCAAAATACAGAATTTACATACTAAATGTTCAAAATATTAAGTATGTAAATTGTGAACATTAAGTATGTAAATTGCAATTGTGACGGTCCATGGTATAACTATTGAGCTCAACCCATGTGCTATAGTACTTGACTACTTGGGCAAGTCTAACGATGTCCTTTCATTTAATCTTGGGTGGCCGAAAATCCAAACTCAAGCTTGTGTCTTAAAATTAATTTTGTATTTCTAAAATTGTTTTTTGTTTGTTCTTAAAGTAGTAAAATTTTTAATTTTATAAATGTACAAATAATATATAATTTAACAATTGTAAAAATATGAAATAAACTTATTACATTTTGTTTTTTAGAAATAGTAATTTAAAATTTTTATTAAGTTAATAAATTAAAAGTTAAAAATTATTTATTTACATATTTTTATTATAATAATTATTAACCTTTATAACTTGTAGATTATAATTTTATTTTAATATAAATAATAATTATTATAATCATTAATAAAATAATTTATAATAAATTTATGTTCATGTTTTGGAAAATGAATCTAATAGAAAAGGATATAGACATATAGTTTACTTGTCTTATTTACTATTTATCGGTCAAATCAATTATTTCTTCATTGCTTATTTTCTTTAGTAATTTTTTTATTGTTTTTAAATTGAATTTTTTGTGTTTAATAGTAATTTTAATGTAATTTTTAAATATATAAATTTTATATATACTAATACCAAACTTAATATTATGACGTTAATCTAACTGGACAAACAAAATGAGACAGATGAAGTAATATTTATAAATATTAGAAATTATAATTTTATTTTAATATAAATAATTATATTATTATAATCAATAAAATAATTAAATTTTATTATAAATTTGTTTTTAATAAATTTATGTTCATATTGTA
>CM008342.1:48805214-48815716 GCA_002525835.2 Ipomoea batatas | reverse complement strand
GTATTTAATTGAATTTTTTGCGAGAATTTAATTACACTTTTGAATAAAATTTAAGGGTGTATTTGATCTTTTTTCCCAATTAATCATGATGCGTTACATCATATGTAATATTTATTAATCTTCCCACCATAATTAGATACTAGAACCGACAAAGTGTAACAGTAGTAGGTGTGAAATCCTTCCTAGGAACTTTGTGATAATGGAGATGAAGTGCGTACGGCCGGTTTCCATGATGTCACCCAATCAAATTTCATAAACTTGCGTTGAAAACCAAAGCCACTCCTTTGCCACCATATGTGTGGTCCCATCCCATTCCTCCACCATATCCAAACTACCTAGCCCACTCCTTCTTTCCCACCCCATTAGGAATTCCAGAACCTTCCAAAGCGCCTTCTCTCGAATTTCCATTCTGCCAAAACCAGAAAACCGCGATAATAAATAAATAAATACGGTGGATGGGAAGGACGCCAGGAAGTCCAGAACCTTCCATAGGACTATTATCTTCTCTGTCCGTATATAATAACGCCAATTAACAGAAATAATTACCCTGTAAATTTCCTTAATCATTCTCTTCTAATGGAGGTGTTAAGGTTTGCCATTGACCAACCAACTTCTTAACGGCACAAACGACCTTCCCAAACGAGAAATCACGGCTCTCTGGAAAGCCCTTTAAAAAGTTCCCCTTTGTCCCTCGTTGGAATGCATGTCAACTTCACGCGACTTCTTCTCGAAACTTCCTCGCTCTCTGTTTCTTCTTAATCTTCTTCTTCTACTACTTCTTTCTCCTGTTGTTATTCTGTTCCTCCAATCCACGATCAAGAATCTCTTTTGACTGCTAGTTTACATAACCTGTTGATTTTTGGAAGTTCAATTCGTACACGAAAAGTATAAAGCTTTAATTTTGCGGTAGTAGTAGTGGTGATGGATTTAGCTTATCATGTTAAGGAGGAGTATCCGGGATGGAGTTCGTCGGCGGGGGGCGGCGGCGGCGCCGGAGGGGGAGGCCCGCCGGTGATACCGCCGCCGCAGCCGATGGAGGGGCTTCATGAAATCGGGCTTCCGCCATTCCTGATCAAGACTTATGAAATGGTGGATGATCCTGGTACCAATCGTGTTGTTTCTTGGAGCAGAAGCGGCCACAGCTTCGTTGTCTGGGATCCTCACGCCTTCTCTACTATTCTCCTCCCCAGATTCTTCAAGCACAATAACTTCTCCAGCTTCGTCCGCCAGCTCAATACTTATGTAAGTTCACAATTTACAAACCTCTCTGCAGCTCAAATGGCTATACAAAGCCCGCTTTCATTGGAGTCTAACCTGAACCCTGTAGTTATCAAATAAACAGTCAGACTAATTTAGTTGGTTTGCTCACTTTTTTCTAACAATCTCCCACTTGATTCATATATATATATATAAAAGCGTGACTTACATTTTCAATCCATAATTTGATACTCTGAAGTATAAAAAACTTTCCAATTCGTCCCCTTCTCTGGAAGCTAGATATTTGAATTGTACAAGGACTGACTTGAATTTTTATTCAACCTTCATTGTAGCAAAAATTACTTAATTTAGACATTTTTATGCTGAGATATGATCAAAATAAGGAGAAGTGGTCAAATTGTGCGAAAATTTCAACTTCTTGTGAGTAAAATGTCTGGTTTAGAAATGGGAAGATTGAGTGTTTTTGGGTGAATTTTGCAGGGTTTTAGGAAGATTGATCCAGAGAGATGGGAGTTTGCCAATGAGGCGTTTGTGAGGGGGAACAAGCATATGTTGAAGAACATAAGGAGAAAAAAGACGTCGACTTCCCAGGCCGTTCCGCCGCACGCAGTGGGGCCGTGTGTGGAAGTAGGGCGATTCGGAATCGACGCAGAAGTGGACGGATTGCGGCGAGACAAGCAGGTGTTGATGATGGAGCTCGTGAAGCTCCGGCAGCAGCAGCAGACCACCCGAGCCTACCTGCGAGCAATGGAGCAAAGGCTACAAGGCACGGAGAGAAAACAGCAACAGATGATGAATTTTCTCGCCCGAGCCATGCAAAATCCAGAGTTTCTGCAGCAATTGCTGGCGCAGAAGGAGAAAAGGCGAGAGCTAGAAGACGCAATTACAAAGAAACGGCGCCGTCCGATTGATCAAGGGCCGAGCCACAGCCGAGCCGCCGCCGTTAAACCCGAGCCTTTAGAACTGTCCAACGGAGACCCGTACGGATTCCAGGTTTCAGAACTTGAAGCCCTCGCATTGGAAATGCAAGGATTTGGCCGAGCAAGAAGAGAGATAGAGGAGGAGAATGATGAGCATGAATTTGAACAGTTTCAGAGCGAAAGCTCATATAAAGAACTGGATGAAGGATTTTGGCAGGACTTTTTCTATGAAGGATTCGATGAAGTATTGAAGGAAGAAGGTGAAGAGGGAGATGTCAATGTTTTGGCAGATAGGTTAGGTTTCTTGGGTTCAAATTCAAGTCCAAAGTAGCAACTTGGAGTCAATGTGAGATTGTATCACAGAATGATCGCTCTCGTTCTCAGAAGCGGATCGAGCCATCGCTCTTGTCCAGAAAGAGTTGATGTGGGATCGTATCATCGTCCCAGCAAGGAGGGTCACATTAACTAATGTATTCAATCTCATGATCTTGTGACTTGTGTTTAATGCTATATAGTGTATCTGTCTTGTTCTGTGTAGTTAGGTCCTTGCCCGAAGATGAAGCTCAAAGTAGAAACGGTAGCTGCAACTGGTTCTCATCATCTCAAATTCTCAAACCCCTTGGTAGTTCTTTAATTTACATCTTTTGAATGTTTCCTGGTACCCCATGTTGGGTACTTTAGGCCTTTATTGTTAAGATTTCTTCTGGTTTTCTTGGACTTGACAGGAAACATTCGTCAAAAAGCATCTATCCCCGACCACGAAAAAAACCTCGTTTTCTGGTGTTTTCAACTCCTCTTATTACTTTTTAAATGCTAATAGATAGCTAGTTCATCTGCCGCATCTCTGCCCCTTAACTCTTTGCTCTTTTTATCCTACTGCAGACTTCAGGTTTTTGCTTGGAAAGATTTTCTTGAATTGAAGCTCATCTCCTCATGTCTAAAGGTTACTATTTTAGTATGTTTACATTCAATGATACTATAAACTATATGCTTTTATGTCAATAAAACTCAGCATATTTAGATTCGACTCTCATCTCCTCCATCCAGTTGACTCATACCTAGAAATGTAAGAAAAAGATGCACAGTAGAGCATAGTTGGTTTCACTGCACATTCAGGTAGTGGGGGATATTTTTCATAAATCAAATAAGAGCTCACTAGGCATTAAGCATGTCACATTTTAATTTGAATCTCACCTAACTCGTTACGCATGCCACATATAAATTTGAATCTCACCTAACTCGTCAGGTACAGTTAAAAAAATGATGCACAGTAATAGTAGTTTGGTTCCTTAGTGGAACAGTGTTTTTGTCTATGTTAGTGTCTGATATTTTTGGTCAGGAAAGATTGGTCGCAATCATTTGTAATTTGTTGTGATTGGAGCGTCCAAATGGCCGAGAATTCAAGACACAAGTCTTTGAGAATGAGAAGATATACACACACACATACATATATCAAAGTGAATATTCTTCTGTTCCGATGTAACCCATTCCATTAAGTGCACTGGCCCATATTCGTGAATCTTTAGATTCGACTTAAGCAGACCATCATCGTAGGTTGTAACTCGAATGTTGTTTGGGCCTGCCCTAAGAAGCCCACATCAACTGTTGCTTAAAAACAAGATGAGAAAATAGTATGGAGCACAATATTCCGGGACAAAAATAAATATGCACGACTTTCGTATGATCATATTTAAATACTATGAGTTTGATTCCTGTCAACATCCACTTGTTTGAACATGTTGCACAGAATTTTTTTTATATTTCCCTGCCAATCCAAATATCTACACCTTTCTTTTAAGCAATGAAATGTATGTTCAAGTCCATCTTCCCTATCCCCCATCATATATGTACTAAAAGTTCATCTCCACGGCTTCTTTCTTCTTTTGAGCTCTGGTTTCTTTATCTGGTGGTGATGATTTTGCAAATTTTGCCTCTTTTGTTTGCTATGGGCTTGTATTGACTAGTGTATACCCCATGTTCTTTTGCCTATATTTCTATTGGTTCTAGTTCAATTTACCTATACCCTAAAAAGAAAGAAATTAAAAAATCTGAAAATTTCAATTAAGCAATACACATATATGGATTTCAGTTTTGCATTTTTTTCTTAGTAATTCTTTAGAGTTAACACATTTCCTTAAGTACTAAACCAACACTTTTGATGATAACTAACGATCAAATGTGCACACACTAAACAACAACCATTGCATTACACAATAACTAAAAAAAAGAGAGTAAAAACGATATTTCTTACGATCTTAAAAAGTAATACCTTGTTAACATGTTCTTAGCTAAACAGATACACTATTTTAAAAAAGTTTGTGTGACACTCGAAATTAACTTTGGACTTAAAAGGAGCATGTATACAATATAATAAATCCGGTTGTAGTGTAGCCAAGTAGCCATGAAGAGTTGGAACGTTGCTTACGATAATACCATGAAGTGTCAAGTGTCACGTCACAATTGTAAACAGAGCTGCTAGCTAGTGCCGCACATGGATGGGAACACAAAAATAGGTGGGCGAAAGCAACTGCAACTGAGCGTTAACCAAGTTAAATTGACACCCCAAAACGAGAAGATTACAGGAACATAGGTGGGAGTGAGTGAGGAGATTAATGTGGTTTCATCCAACATTAATTAGGAAAAAGACAAAACCAACGAAACGAGAAAGATAGAGGGAGAGGGAGTCCTTTTTTTAGTACGTGGAAAATATTTAAGAAAATTGAAGAGTTATTCACAAACTTTAACTAATTAGTGATGGTAAAGAACTCTTGTGTTATATAAAATACAAAGAGTCAGAAAATTTAGAACTATTCGGATAACTTGAGATTTACTTTCTTCAAGGGTCCAATATATAGTCTGGTGAAATCAGAATACCTGTGTTATCAAATATTTGACCCGTCTGGTCTGGTCTAGATGGTCTAGCACACTAAGTGGTTGGAGACTGGCCAAATAGTTTGCTCCATTCACATGGGTGGAGATCAACCCCCAATCTCATGCTTAAGGGACAAGGTGCTGACATGGCGGGTTTTTTGATTTGCAGGGCCCTGTGTTAGTAATCAAGTGAGACCCTATCAAAGTATAAATAAACTGTGATGAATTAAAAAAAAATTGCAAAATACTTAATTTTGGGCCAAATAATCACAAATACATATACTAACTATTAGGTCATGGCTGAACTAGGGCCTCCCAAAATTTGGAGGCCCTGTGCGGTTGCATGTCTTGCACGCTCTAAAATCCGACCCGGGGTGCTGAACCACCACGCCAACCATGTTGGTTATTTCAAAACTCTTTTAACATAACGTATATATATACAAAAATCAAACCTCAACTCTGACCTTACAAGTTACAATTACAATAACAACCTCGATTACCACTAATGATGCTTTTCTTAACACTACATTATCACCTTTAAGGAACAAGGAAAGAGGCCAAGAGTGCAGTTGCTAGCTAGCTGCATGAGAGAATCTTGGAATAGAAGAACCCGTGACCCAAACCTGGCCCGCACCAGTCCCATATATTCTTTCTCACACACCCACCCACCACTCTGCTGCTAATAATATGCCATCTTTCTCACTCAATAGGAAAAAAATGAATTTATTGGCAATCATAACAATTCACAAGAGCACTTTACTCATCCCTTCTTCAGAAAAATCCAATCACAAAATTTTTTTAATTTCCTTTTAAAAAAATAAAAATCGTGTAGGTGTATACGGCAAGATAGATTATTTTAACGTGCGTACGACATTTAGGCGTAGGATAATGCAAAGTGGTGTTTTGAATATCTTGTAAGTAGCAGCAAGCATCTATTGTACGTTGTCTTTAAAGGTGAACATATGGAACCTTATCGCAAAAGAGATTAAAGTGGACGAACATGAATCTCGGTGGAAAGTATGGCCGTCCGATTCATTTATTTAGATCAAAGATCAGCTCGCATAGGATTCCCCCTCAGATCGACATTTTAACTCTAAATTTGAAAAAAATATATTTCTTTTTTCAGCATTTTTCAGTCATAATATCTCACGTTATTATTAGGACTAGACTTCAAAAGATTCATTTATTTAGATCAAAGATCAGCTCGCATATGTAGTATGGATTCCCAAGCTGATTGAATTGACATTTTAACTATAAATTTTGGAAAATGTTTCTTTCCTCTTCATTTTTCACCACCTAGCATATATCATGTTACTATTAGGGCTAGATCAGACTTCAAAGATTCATTTATAAAATTAGATCAAAGATTAGCACACATAGAATTCCCCACTCAATCAGCACTTTTTAACTCTAAACTTTAAAGCCAAGGGCCTTGTAGTCCAGTGGCATCAAACCCTTCCCTTTATATGGGAGGTGGTGGGTTCGAGCCTCAGTGGAGGCGTTGCTGTCTCTTTGTGCTTCAGTAGGTTGAGAAATTAGTTTATGAACAGATACTACACTGTAATAGAGTCAGTAGCATTCTAAAAAAAAAAACTCTAAACTTTGGAAAATGTTTCTTATTCCCTTGCAAATTACATGCTTTCTCATAGTTATTAAGTTAAATGGTCCACTAATTTAAGTTAAGATAACTCATTTTAATTTCACCAATAGAAGACATGATTTGATATTTTCTAAGTGACAATAAATAAAATGCTGTAAAAATTGAAAAGTGAAGGAGAGTAGCTAGCACAATTTTTAAATTTTTATCTTTATATTGAACATATATGCTAGAAACCAAATTGTTGGGACGACAACCCAATCGCCCCCCATTACAACAAACATCATTATAGTAGTTACTAAGTAATACATTTGAATCAAACAATGAGAATAACTTTACAAAAACACTATATCAAACTATCAAGTCCAACACGTACACGATCCTCCACAATCAAAGAACATGTAACCGATCTTTAAGTAAAACTCTTTGAAGAACGACAGGAACCCAAAGTGGCGCTTGCAACAAATTACATACATTCTAGCAAGAAATTAAAATTTGTGGCTCTATACTACTCACAATAGACATGATATAATTGAAGTCTTGAATTTGAACTTTATTATTAGAATGAGATTTTTAGATTAATTAGTGGGTAATTTTAGATTACAATTAAAGCTAAATAAGGTAGATTTACATATATAATAAAAGTAATGGTTGGAGAGATGGGTCCTAGGTGAGCTTCTTGCATGTTGCCGGCTAGTTGCATGGTTGACACCCCACGTACTCCTTTGTCTTTGTGCTTTTTAAGTTAATGGGATTTAAAGGGGTGCCATGCTTTAATTTTGTGTCACCCCATGCCGTTTCAAGAAGCCAATCCCTTATGCCTTAACTTTTTATAAGTTTCAACTCAAATTTAAGCTTCTCTCACGTACGGTCAAAAATGATGAATATATATGTGGGGTATAACATTACTAATAGACAAATCCCTAATGCTTGTATATTAGTACCTATAATAATTAAGTTCCCTACACCTTGTGGTTACTAGCAATGTAAAGCGGTGTGTCTCTGGGATTTTGTCTCTCTAACTTTATTTTTAATAACAAGGGAAATTTGTAGCTACTATCTAAAGCTTAAGAGTGCGCACTGTGTTAAGAGATCACAGAAGGTCATATGCCGCTACGACAGTTGATAATCAAATTTGTAATCTTGTGACTATCAAGCCAACAACCTAATAAACTTGGTATTACATTTTGTGACCAAAGGACCACAAGGAGGTAAATCAACATAACTTGTTTTTAATTATGTTGATCGACTCAAACCAATTCAAGGATACTAATAGACCACTCCTATTAAAAATCGAACTTGTAATCTTGTAACTACCAAGTTAATTAACCATCTGAACAACTTGATGGGGTTGCCCATCCCTCTAACTTAATTAGAATGGGGAGCATAGAATGTTGTAAGTTGTAACATATTTCCTTACGTTAAAGAAAAAAACAAAAGCTTTGGACGACATAAAATATATACCAATAAATCCGCCGTCGTCAATGCAGTTAACTAATTAATGTAGGATGGAAAAAAAATTACTTTACTATGGTTATAAATTATAATATGTATATTCTTTTTGGATACAACTGAACTTATTACATTGTAGTATCTGTTCAAATATACTTTCTCAATCTATTAAAACATAAAAGTCAATTCACCTCCACTGAGACTTGATCTGAGCACAAGGTGCTTGACAGAAATTATAATATATGATTCATCATTTTTTCAATTGATTCTTAGGTGGCTTTGGATTTGGGTTTGGAATAACATAAAGTTGCATAAGAGAAAAGGAAAAGAACGTCTAAAATCTCCCATGGTTGGTTAAACATTTTATCGTAATGAATAAGAAAAATATAATGATACCATTCCTTAAAGACAGTGAAATCTCAATAGGTTAACACGTAGACAATTTATTATTGGCGATACATTTAGTGGACACGTATTTAATAATTTACGCTTAAATACTCTCGTTCTAAATATGCCATATGGATTATGGAATAAACCTCAGCTCGTTGATGTGTAATAACTCAAACCCGTGTATTTCCAAAAAAAAAAAAAAAAAAAAAAAAACCCAAACCCGTGAACCACACAAAAAAGATAAACTACACCATGAAAATTATGTGCAATGGACTCCATCGAGAGAGTGTCGAGAAGAATAACCGAACTCGTAACATTTTAATTAGTACGAGAATTATGTCATACTCGATCACTCGGTCACTTCTTTCCGAGCAAATTGAACCTAAAGATTACATAATAATAATAATAATAATAATAATAATAATAATAATAATAATAATAATAATAATAAAATTAGACCAAGTATGACATGGGGGAATATATATTAACATTAACTGCCAACGGCCTTCTAGGTGGGGTCCGTGGGGATACATGAGATATAATTGTATTAATTTATTTGCTTAATAATTGAAACGTTTGTAGACTCGATTAAATTAATAATAATGAAGTTAAACATGGAATAAAATGACGAAAAAATTAATGAAAAGAGAATTGGGGCAGGTGAAAAGGTGATTACAACCTTAAACAAACACTGCATGGGCTTTTTGTGTGTTTGGGAAACGGTATAACTGGAAGGTCAATGGGGGGTACGTAATGCGTAATATAATTGGATTATGATAGAAGTGGCCAAGTGGGGCAATTTAAAAGCTAAGGAGAGAGGAGGGGTATGTACAGTACAGTGATGATCATCCTCATCTTCACCACCACCTTTGCCTTTAAGCTTTTATAGCCTACTCACCACAGCATGCAATTCAAAGTCGTCGCAATCCTTGGCTATACTTTAGGTCGTCCTTATTTCTCATTCTCAAATATCCTTAGCTACACTTTAGCTTCTTACCAACTCCCTACATACTAATTACTAAGCTACCAATCGAGATTGACCCTTTTTGGGATTTGCTGGTGCCAAACGAATTAGAAACCAGAGAAAATCAGTTTAAGTTGTTCATATTGTTGATTTACGAAAAAGTCGGTAATTGTTATTTAAAGGTGCACTTTAGGTGATGAAGTTTGTCTTAGAGCATCCTTAGTAGTGAGGTTATTTAACGATTTTTGAGTAATTTTTGTAAGTGTGATTAGGAAAGAGAAAATGGGAGGGGAAGAAAAATAAATAAATATGATTCAAAAAAAAAAAACAGAGATGTCAGACGCTCCAGGCCAGGAGTGCCTGACGCGCTCGAGTGGGCACCTGCTGTGCGCGAAACGCGCACATCAGCGAACCATTTCCTTACCCTTGCACTGTTCCAAAATACTTTCCTTGCAGATGATCATGGACTTTCTCTTTCCCCCTTTCTCTTTCTTCCATGTCATTGTATACTATTTCAAAAACTCACTATTATCCATTGATGGTGATGCTCTTATAACCAACATAAGGAGGTATGTATAAATTAAACCAGTCAAGATTGCTCATAACTGACGACCTCAAACTAAGAAGGTTAATAAATAGCTCACACGGGGAGTCGAACTTAAAACTTTATTGTTACAATTATAATTACATTTTTACTATCATGATAAAAATTATAATTACAATTAATTTTTATTATATTTAAATTAAACATATCAAAATGTCAATGACCTTGTAGTCTAATGGCACAAAATGATTTTTTTTTTTAAGTAGAAGGTCATGAATTCGAGTTGATGTTGACTCTTTGTGACTCTAAACTAAAAAAAAAAATGCATTCGTTAGTGTTTGTTTATAAAAATTTATAGTGTTTGTTTAATAATGTTCATGAACAAGCAAGTTTCTTTAGTATTCGTTTAAGATTGTTCACGAACAAATTCATTTAAATACAATTTATTTTATTTTATTTAGTTATATATATACTAGTATACTACATTAGTATTTTAGTTTAGACATTAAGCCCCTATATATATATTATATATTTTATATATATATA
>CM008342.1:48769293-48779499 GCA_002525835.2 Ipomoea batatas | reverse complement strand
TATTTATTTTAATACATGAATTTCTTTTATTTGCATTTTTCCTATCCACAAGATTAGTTATTAAGAATAGCAGTTAATTGTGTTCTTCGTGGGATTGACCCTGGAATACTCCAGGAATTTATACTGTGATTGACTCTGTGCGCTTGCAGAAAATATCAATCAGTCTCTAACTTGAGGCAAGAGAATAATGCTTGATTGAGGCACTTGGAGACGCAAGTCGCACAAAACTCCAAGGCCTTAGCCGAACGACCGCAAGGGACTCTTCCAAGTACTACGGTAAATAATCCTCGGGAGAGGGTACAAGCCGTGACTCTTCGGAGTGGAAAGGAGCTTCCCGAGCCGACTTTGAAGAAGAATGCTATCTCCAAGAATCTAATCGAAGAAGAGAAAAGCAAAGAGATCATTGAAGTAGACAAGGAGCAAGAGAAGGAATCATCTTCGTTACCCTCGAGTCCAAAAGCCACTCAGTCTCGAGATAAAGGAAAGGAAAAGGTAGATTTACCTATGTACCAACCACCTCTTCCATTTCCCGGGAAGGTGAGAAAGAACATAGACAAGACGCAATACGACAAATTCCTTGAACTTCTAAAACAATTGCATATCAATGTACCTTTCCTCGACGCATTGGGTCAAATGCCGCGTTATGCAAAGTTTTTGAAAGACTTACTCACTAATAAGAGAAAGCTGGAAGAATCAGCTACGGTTTTGCTGGGGGAGGGATGCTCCGCCTTCGTGCGCCATCAACCACAGAAGCTCACGGACCCCGGAAGCTTCATCATCCCCTGTCAAATCGGCGAAGCTGAGTTCAAGAGAGCTCTAGCAGATTCTGGGGCAAGCATAAATATAATGCCCTTTTGTCTTTTTAAGAAGTTGGACTTGGGCAATCTCAAACCCACTCGCATCTGTATCCAGTTGGTTGATAGATCAATCAAACAACCCAAGGGGGTTGTAGAAGATGTGTTAGTGAGGGTAGACAAGTTTATCTTTCCTGTGGATTTCGTCATCATCGACATGGAAGCCGATCAAGAGGTGCCGTTAATTCTAGGTAGGCCGTTTTTGGCCACCGCTCAGGCCCTCATTGATGTAGGAAATGGGAAGCTTGTTCTAAGGGTAGGAGACGAATGTGCTACCTTCGACGTCTCGAAGTTGACTAAATACCCGATGACGACAGATGATGCGTGCTATTTCGTTGATGTTTTTCATGAGCATGTTGATTCTTTTTACCCTAATGTTGTGGGAAAAGTAAAAGATGACGCCCTCTTAAAAGTTTTGGATAGTAATGACGACCTTGAATCTTTCACTTTCGATAATGATGCTTCAATCAATAAGAATGATGAATCTTTACGTGACATAGTGTGTGGTGATGATGATATACCTATTGATGAGAATGTGTGTGAAATGAATGATATTGAGTTTGTAAATTTCTTTGATGATTGTGTTGATGATGCTGTATATATTCATGATTTGATTGGAGAAGTTGAAGAGGTAACGGATGGAAATGACGGGGATGATTTGTTGCATGATGAGAAGTTAAATGAGAAAAAGAATGTAGTAGAAGAGAAAGAAGTAAAGAGTGAACTTAAAACTTTACCGGATAATCTACGATATGCCTTTTTAGGGGAAAATTCGACCCTACCGGTAGTTATCTCGTCAAAATTAGATAAAACTCAACAAGACAAGCTTGTGAACTTGCTAGGAAAATATAGAGGAGCAATAGGGTGGAAGTTACAAGACCTAAAAGGTATAAGTCCTAGTATGTGCACACATAAGATCTTACTAGAAGAAAATGTTAAACCTGTAGCCCAACCCCAAAGGAGGTTGAATCCAAACATGGCAGAAGTGGTAAAAAACGAAGTAGTAAGACTTATGGATGTAGGAATGATATATCCAATCTCTGATAGTGCGTGGGTGAGTCCTACCCACGTAGTGCCGAAGAAAGGAGGAATAACCGTAGTGAAAAATGACAAAGACGAACTAATTCCTACAAGAAGCGTAACAGGGTGGCGAGTATGTATAGATTATAGGAGATTAAATGACGCCACTAGAAAGGACCACTTCCCGTTGCCCTTTATTGATCAGATGGTTGAGAAAGTGAGCGGGCATGCCTATTACTGTTTCTTAGATGGTATGAGCGGATACTTTCAAATACCCGTAGCGTTAGAGGACCAAGAGAAAACCACCTTTACGTGTCCTATGGGTACCTTCGCATACCGACGCATGCCGTTCGGGTTATGCAATGCGCCAGCAACCTTCATGAGGTGCATGCTGGCAATTTTGAGGAGTATATTGGAGAATTCATGGAGGTATTCATGGATGATTTCACGATTTGGGGAGAAACTTATGACGAGTGCTTGAATAATCTAAAAAAAGTCCTCAAACGATGTCTAGAAGTGAACCTAGCGCTTAGTTGGGAGAAATGCTATTATATGGTAGAGGAGGGCATCGTGTTGGGTCATAAGATATCAAATAGAGGCATAGAGGTAGACAAAGCCAAAACCTCTGTGATTGACACTTTACCACCTCCAAATTCCGTAACTAGTTTAAGAAGCTTTCTAGGTCATGTCGGTTTCTATCGGCGCTTTATAAAAGATTTTTCCAAAATTGCTAGACCTTTGACCAAGCTCTTAGAAAAAGACATAGACTTTGAATTCGGAGATGAGTGCTTAGTTGCTTTTAACGTACTCAAAGAAAAGTTGGTTAGTGCCCCTATATTAGTTGGACCAAATTGGGAATTGCCCTTCGAGATGATGTGTGATGCTAGCGGTTATTCTGTAGGGGTAGTGTTGGGCCAAAGAAAAGAGAAACATTTTCAACCTATAGCCTTTGCGAGCAAAACCCTCGATAAAACCCAACAAAATTACACCACCACAGAAAAAGAGTTGCTAGCAGTGATATTTGGACTCGATAAGTTTAGATCCCATCTTCTTTTATCAAAGGTGATAGTTTACACAGATCATGCGGCTCTTAGGTATTTGATGTCTAAGGCCGAAGCTAAGCCGAGATTGATAAGATGGATCCTGTTACTTCAAGAGTTCGATATCGAGATCAAAGATAAAAGAGGGAAAGAAAATGAAGCGGCGGATCATCTATCCCGAATTGAGAATCCTAATTTAGGAGAAAAGAGTGTTACAATAGCAGAACTTTTTCCGGAAGAAAGGTTGTGTAAAGTAGATGATGTGCCGTGGTACGCAGACATTGCCAACTATATTGTAGGGGGAGTTATTCCGAATTATTTTGATGTGCACCAAAGGAGAAAGTTTATAGCAGAAAACATACACTACTTTTGGGATGATCCCTACTTGTTCCGAGTCTGTGCGGACCAAGTCATTAGGAGATGTATAGCGGGGCAAGAGGGATTGGAAATTATGGGACACTGTCATGCAGGGCCGACCGGAGGTCACTACTCGAGCAATAGAACCGCTAGGAAAGTACTTGAAGCGGGTTTCTATTGGCCCACGCTGTTTAGAGATGCTCAAATTTGTGTTTCAAATTGTGATCGGTGTCAAAGGGTTGGAAACATTACCGCAAGGAACGAGATGCCTCAAACATACATCTTGGCATGTGAGGTATTCTACATCTGGGGCATCGATTTCATGGGACCATTCCCGAGTGCTAAAGGGTTTAAGTACATCTTAGTTGCAATAGACTATTTGTCGAAATGGGTGGAGGCGCAAGCCTTGAGGAACAACGATGCAAGGAGTGTTATTGGATTTCTTAAGAAGTTGTTCACTAGATTTGGAGTACCGAGAGTTTTAATTAGCGACCGTGGAACGCATTTTAGAAATTCGTCCATGGAAAAGATTTTGGCCAAATACGGAGTCCAACACAGGGGGGGAGTACCATACCACCCCCAAACAAGCGGTCAAGTAGAGAATGCCAACCGTGATATTAAGGCAATCTTGGAAAAGACGGTTGGAATTCATCGTAAAGATTGGCCTGATCGGTTAGATGATGCGTTGTGGGCGTTTAGAACGGCCTACAAAACTCCAATTGGAACCATCCCTTTTAGATTAGTCTACGGGAAAGCATGCCACCTACCGGTGGAAATAGAGCACAAGGCGTATTGGGCTATAAAGAAACTGAATAGCGACATGGACCTGGCGGGGCGTGAGCGAATGTGGCAACTTGACGAATTAGAAGAATGGAGGTTGATATCTTATGAGAACTCGCGTGCTTATAAAGAACGAACAAAGTTGTATCATGATAAGCACATCAAAAAGGGGAAGGAATTCAAAGAAGGAGACCAAGTACTCTTTTTCAATTCAAGACTCAAACTCTTTCCGCGGAAACTAAAGTCGAGATGGTCCGGTCCATTCACGGTGACAAAAGTTTATCCCTATGGAACTATTCAAATCGCACATCCGGAAAAAGGTGAATTCAAGGTCAATGGTCACCAAGTTAAAAAGTACTTTGGAGGAATGAAACCACGAGAGGTGACTACCGTACATTTGACTCGGATGGAAAATTGAAGCTTACAAAGACGTCGAGCTAAAGACGTTAAACGTAGCGCTTCTCGGGAGGCAACCCGAGGTTATCACTTTTACTTTTTAATGCCTTATCTTACATGTTTTTCCTTTAGATTTAGTATGTTTTTGCAGGGCCATAACAGGTGAAGTCACAAAGACCGAAGAAGAAAGAGAAAAAAGTCAAAATTGGCGAAAAAGTGAGCGTGGACGCTAGACCGGACGTGCGTCCGGTCCGCGTCCAGTGGCTGGGTTCGAAAACCATCAGACCGCGCTCTGATGGACGCAAGTCGGACGAACGCGTCCGACCCGCGTCCGTCAGTACGCGGAACAGGTCCAGATCTCGCAATGCGGACGCTAGCGGGCGCATTCGCCCGGATTTCGCCCGCTATTTGCCGAACGAGGAGGAAAATCGGACGCCGGGCGGACGCACGCGTCCGACCCGCGTCCGATGCTACGGCAAATCCAGAAAAGAAGGAAGAAAATGCGGACGCCCTAGGGACGCGCGTCCTGTGCGCGTCCGACGGGCCAACCCTAGGCGTTTCAGCGGACGAAACCAAGGTTTTAAAGCAACTTTTCCCCTTTCTTCTTCATATTTGCGGACGAACACCACTCCAAAAATCTCCAAGTAAGTCTTTAAGGTTCCAAAGGTAAATCCAAGGCAATAATCTCAAGCTTTCATCTTTGTACAACATCTCTTCATCAAACTTCAAGGTATGTGCATCTTCTTCAACCCTATTTTTAAGCTTTCACCATTAATATGAACTTGAATTGGGAATTCTTGCTTTGTTAATTGCATGACTTGTTTGTTGTTAGAATTTGATTCTTACCTTGTAATAAGCATGCTTATGAGTTTAAATTGCAAATTGTATGGTTAAACTTGAATTTGAATGTTGAAAAAAGCTTGGAACCCTACTTTAATGGTGGAAAAAATTGGGTTTGAATAATTGTGCTTCATTGTTGAAATTAATGGTTGATAAGTGAAATTAGATGCTAGTCAAAAGTTTGTATGGAACCAATTTGTGTTTGTTAGCTTTGCATTATGCTTAATTGAGAATTTTGTTTGCTAGTTTCACAAATTTGGGGCTTTTTGAACTTTGACATGAATAAATGAATTGGAATAATATTAGCATTGTTTTGGTGATGAGGAATGGTTGTAGAATGGTTTTAAGTTGATTAAAGTGGAATTGCTTCTACATTGTGATGTTTTGAGAAAAATGTGCTTAAAGTTTGAAACTTTTTGAGTCATGCTATGAATTGTATATGCATCCATAATTTGAACTTAAGTGATGAAGTGTGCTTTCATTATACTTGCTTTCTTTTTGCCTAGAATTTTAATTGCTAGAAAATGGTTGAGTATGATAGATAAGGATGAGTTTGTTGAGCTAAGTTTCGTCTTGCTATTTGATATTTGTGCGATTACATAAGTGCAAAAGATTCAACTATGCTATGACTCACTTGTTTTAATCGTTAAAATAGATGCCTCCCAAATCTACGGCTTCCAAGTCTAGACGAAAGGAATGTGCCAAAAAGAGGAAACACGACGTTGGGTCGAGTTCAAGGGCGGCAGAAGGCGAAAGCGATTTGTTAATACCCGGGGGCCGAAGCCTTAGGCATCTTAGCGGGGCACAAATAGTAAGAGTGGAGGAGCTGCGAGCAAAAGGAGCTTCGGGTGGTTACTACTTTGACTTATCGATGCTAGAAGCATATGGGTGTCGGGAGGAGGTAGAGAGAATGATGTCGAGGCCATCTTGGGAACATCTCTTTAGTTGGAGGGATGACACATATGAACCCGTAGTGCACGAGTTCATCGCCACCTACACGGCCATCCCGTCAAACCATATGTGGACTCCCTGCATGAAGTTCACGCTGTTTGGTAGGGAGCATGAAGTCTCATTGATACAGTTAGGGGAAATTCTTGGATTCTACACCCCCGAGGACTCTCGAACTGAGGAATGGAGAAACCTCCCCACAGATTTTGACTCTGACGCGGCAGCAGAAGCGTATTGGTATGAGATTACAAATGGTCGAGGAGGAAGGTTCACCGGGACTAAGCCAAATACCTCAAAGGTGGTTCGCTCGCCACTGTTGATGATGAAGCTTCTTCTCAATCTCACGTTCGGGGGAAGAAATAAGAACCTCCACAAGATATATAGATTTGATCTCTTCAATCTGTGGAGCTTGGAGATGAATGAGCCTATACAGATGGCTTGTATGGTGCAACAGCTGTTCACCTCGCAGACACAACCTAAGTGCCCGTATGTCTGGATAGGGCCGGTGATCACGAGACTGTGCCATGGTTTAGGGTTGCAAGCGGAGTTGGCGAGGGAGAAAAGCATTGCCTCCATGCAACCGTTTACAGATGCACATCTCAGTAGGAGCTACGCCCCTAGGATTGGGGTCGCACCGAGACCTCGACGGGATGAGCAGCCGCAAGAGCAAGAGCCGGTAGTTCAAGGAGGTCCAGATGTACCGCCGGAGTACGCTGAGTATCCCCCAGTTTATGACTAAGCATCCATGAGGGCGTTCCAGCTTCAGTTGCACAATCAGTCGATGAACGCCTTCAACCAAAGGATGGACCTTCACCATGAGGAGTTGATGAGGCAAAACGAAGCAATCGCAAGGCAGAATGAAGCGTATGTGAGGCAAGAAGAACGCCAAGAGCAACAGTTCCAAGCAATTGAGCAATTGCGCCTTTGGATGGAGCAACGTTTCCCACCGCCCTCACAGGGCGGGGACGCGTAGTTTTGATACTTGGGATCTTGGTTGTTCGAGTTCTTAAGTTGTCTTGGCCCGGCTTAAACTTTAGGTACCCCGTGCGTGGGGTGCCGACTCTATCTTTCTTTACTTTCATTTTATTTTGGATGTTTAAATTCGGTTTTAGTATTACTCTAGTTACTTTTGCTTTACGTAATGCATTTTAGTTTATAATGTTTTCTTTTATTCGTTTCTAAGTTTGAAGCTAACAGTTTTTACCTCTAATGATTGAAAAAAAAAATTTCTAAAAGAAAAAAAAAACATTTGTTGGTGTTGTTTTCATGCTCAAAACGACAGGGAGCACTAGGACAGACGGATAAGCAAAAGTGCGGGGGAAGAAACGCGCGACATCAGAGATAAAACGAGCTGGAAAATACAAAGCACAGTGCTGGACGCCGGGCGGACGCACGCGTCCGCCGTGCGCCCGGCTGTCTCTGGAATCAGAACGCAGCAGAAACAGAGAAAATCCCGCCGGACGCGCCCCTGGACGCGCGTCCGGCAGGCGTCCGGTCGACGGTTTAAATACTGCCCAGGGTTTATTCCAGCTTCATTCTTCCTCCCTCACTCCAAAATTCCTCTCAGCAATCCCAAACTCTAAAAAGATGATGAATGTAGGTAATCTTTTCTCCTCACCCTTGTCAAGCATGTTTGGATCACCTCCCCCAAGCCCAAAGGTAATTCTCTTGACATTTCTTCTTCTTCCATTGGTTTAATGGGATTTTGATCTAATTTTTCTACTCAAATTTCAGTGAGATCTTGTATGATCCTTTACTTTTGAGCTTTGGGTGATGCTATGCTTGTGTTTGTAGACTCTATAGTGTTGTAGATCATGAATATTTCATACATTTGTGCTTTGAGTAACATTGCATGCCATGTGTTTGATGAAATGTCACTAACAATGTATGATGCATAGCTTACTTGAATTGTTGATTACAATGCTTAGTATGAGAATGTCATATCTTATTTTGAAATCACAATGTTTAATTAGGGATGTCTTTATGTTTATATTGAGAATGCAAATGCTTGAAATGCTAATGTCTTAGCTCGAATTGGAAATTGAATGTTGAGAATTGAAAATCTAATGCTTGATTGATGAATATAGGGACTTCCAAGGGCTGAAATGATGGTGCCTAGGCACACCCTTGAAAGGGGTGAGCCTAGTAGAAGGCCTAATGAAGACACATCAAGTGAGGAAGGGGAAGCCCCGATTGTGGAAGTTGCACACCGAGGCCTCATGATTGAGGTGGAGGACCTCTTTAGGTATAGGCACTTCCGAGACAAGCAAATCATTGAGTGGAACTACATAGAAGCTCTGGTTTTAGCCGTCTTAGGCATTCAAAGAGAGTTTGAAAGGATGACTTCCCAACATTTTTGGAGTCACATTTGTGGTTGGAGGGATGCTACATATGTCCCTATAGTTAGGGAGTTCATTGCCACGTTGGAAGTCAATGAGAGGGTGCATAACCGGAGGCAACCTAGCATTAGGTTCAAGTTGTTTAATAGACAATACAACCTCTCATCGGATGAGCTTGGAAATTTACTAGGATTCTACACGTTGCATGACCAAGATCAAGGATGGTATGCAAATCTTGTGCATGACTTCCCTAATGAGCATCAACCCGGGCTGTTTTGGTGGAGCATTGCTAGGTAAGAGGTAGCTTGGAGACCTTCACACACTAGTGCCAAATACATCAAAGTCCCGGAGCTTAAAATAATGTGGCACATTATAGCACGTTCTTGGTTGGGAAGGCAATCCCCAAATGATAATGTTACGAGTAGGGAGTTGTTCATACTTTGGAGCATATACACTGGAACCCCAATCCATATGGGAGAACTTTGCAAGGCCTTTCTTAAGAGACAAAGCTACGAGGACAGTGAGAGTATCTTTGTGGGACCTATAGTGAGTAGGCTTTGCGAAGCCTTAGGATTTGAGGATGCTCTTGCGTATGAAGCGGTGGCAACCACGATGACACCCCTAGACATAGGTGATTTCTTACAATTTGGAATAGCACCCGAGGAGCCTAGTGAGGATGAAGAGAGAGGAGAGCAAAGAGACTTATGGGGAATTATAGAAAGGCTTGAGAACCGAGTTAATATGCTTAAACACGAAGTACGGAGGCTCAAGCTTGAGCGGTTGGAGAGGAGTCCGATGGATCGGGCATATGATCTAGTGCACCTTGATGATCTTAGTTGCTTAGTTGTAGGATTTCTTTTTGAGATTAGCACTTGTTCTATTACGCACTTTTATCTCGTTTTAAATTCGTATTTTGTTTGCGTTATTCTTTTAGTTTTTACTTTTAATATTGAATCTTTATCTTAATGCTTTCTTGATTCTAGCTAATCGAATGTGAGTCCATGTGTTTGAAAGCTTATGGTGTGCAGGTAATTGCAAAGAAAGGAGAGATGATATGAGCATACTCATGTACATCTTAAATGCCGTAGGGGAGTTTCTATATGCTTACCCATTCTTTTACCTATATGCTTTATCTTTAAAGTGTGGAAAGTGGTTGTGATGGCATGGCTTGTGCATTAGCTTGTCTTATAATCATTCATAAAAGCAGGTTGTGTGACCCGTTAGCCCATAGCACACTTCTAAAGTGTGGAAACGGGCATTGTATGTTGAGACCTTTTGTAACTTTCCCACCGTGAGCATAGACCGAACATCGAGGACGATGTTCCATTCTAAAGTGTGGAAAGGAAAGCACACTTGTGCTTTGCTTGAAAGACTTTGATTTGCAAATACAATGCCTAGCTTAGAACAATGGATATGTTTGAAATGAATGCGTTGCTTAATCTTTCTTGTAAAATGTGTGTTTTGAATGAACCTTTGTTTCTCAGTTAGGACTATCCCATGGAAGAAAACTCTTATACTCTTGTTTAAAATTGATGAATTGTTGCATGATTGTGTGATGTTCACCTCTCATTTAACCCGGACCATAGTCAAGGAGGGAACTAAGTGGGAGTGTGCACTTTTCAAACCTAGTAA
>CM008342.1:48675736-48688256 GCA_002525835.2 Ipomoea batatas | reverse complement strand
GGATACAATTGCATCACAAAGGTTCTCAAGGCATGTCTAGGAGCCGTTGCGGTGCAATCACATAGTAGTTGAGGTGTAATTCTTCAGTAGTTTACATATTCGCAGGTTAAGGTTGAAACCCCACGCACCATGCATTGAGATGTGAAATTGGATGGTTAAGATCTGAGGAGTACTCAGTACAGTAGTGCATCCGGTGCAGTTGTGTAGTGATGTAGTGCATTGGTGCAGTGATGTATATTTACCATGTAAAAATCATTATAAATCTCAAGATCGAATAGGATCAACGATGCATAATGATACACAGATCCACATAATAGCATTGGTTCACATTTGAAACTAAACCTATATATATATAAACATTTTAAGCCGGCATTGGGGCCATGATAGTTATAGGTTGAGTACGCTAGCTTTGCCTGTGACAAGACAAAACCCAGTTATAGGTTAAGTATGGTTGGGACAGGATAAAACCCTAATGATTTACACATAAATGTGTCGACTTTATACAATTGAATGAACCCTAGGTTGCGGTTTGGTAAACTGATTCAATGTTTTATATAATCATTCCAACCTGGAAGCTGCAATAGTCAGAACTGTAGCGTTGACTTATATTCTGTCTTTCATTCTTCATTTCAATTCAAATCTTATCTGGATTTGTACAGTGTGTAGTATATAAGATCACACCTACAAGAATTTTTATCTGATACGAGGAATATATTCAATAGATTGATAGATAAAAAAGTTAAACCGTAAATTTAGAAATTACCTATATATTGACCTTTTAGATTTGAACTGATCAATTATAAATAACCTAACCTAATTTATCTTACTTTGTGATCCATTACTAACTAAGATCATAAGGCAAACTTCAGTCAAAACATATCAATGGGTGCAATTGCGGGTTTTTCCATAAATTACGGGAGTCCAAGGAACAAAAAGCTCACATACATTATTGTGTTCAATAATGTTCATGTGACTAGTTACCCACTTTCTTAAACATGCATGTGTGATTTCCTATTACCTAATCATATGTGTATTAGTACTCTGCCAAATTTTTGCCTGTCGCATCTAATTATATATACGATTTCGTGATAATCTTGATTATTAATGTTGATTAAGTGCCAGGCATGGTTGCGACTTCCGTACCAGCACCAACTCATTCTATGTATAATATGGACAACATAGGACAGTCGTATATTTCACTATTTCAATTCTTTGTACAATTGTTTGCTTTTGGCAAATGTTTTTCTCTTTTCTATTCTCCACCTACTTAATCTAGGAAAATACGATGGAATCCAATTTTTTTTTTTTTGAAAACTACGATGGAATCCAATAATTACAAATGGATATGATTAATGAAGATATTAAGATAATGAGTATAGATATAATTACTAGTTTTGTGTGAGGAAGGAAGCCTGCAACATAGTGTGTATTGAGTAAATCTTATTCTTATTTAATTGTCTGTATACCACACATAAGAGATAAATCATATTAAAAATAAAAAATTATGTGTGACAAACTCGACAGCGAAAAGAATATTGTCAAGATTAACATCCATTTATTACTGTGACACTCGGCCGGTCAGCCAATACGTACGTCGTTGTGGTACATTGCTATTACGTATATGACTAAACCAACACAATTATATTACGGAGTAATTGTTTTGTTTTCCACAAAGTACTATGCTTAGAAGTTAGGAAGGAATGCATAAAATATAATATTCTCCTTACATTAATTAAATATATGCATATACATATACATACATATATATATATATATATATATATATATATGTATATGTATTTAATTAGTACACTAAACTATATACCACAGAGAAGATGGTGATAAGGAATTTGAACATTTTTAATTAAACTTATAATATAATATGGAATATAGTATTCATTCATCAGCTTTATTTTAATTATATTGTTCTAATTACTTTCTTTCAATTTATCTAAATCTTGACTTCAATTTTGATCCTCTTAATTTTACATTTTGAAAAATAAAAGATATTAGAAAGTTATATAATAAGTATTAAAAAAATTGTTTTCAAAAAAAAAAAGTATTAAAAAAATTGTAACCTAACAACTTGTGACAATTATTAGTAAATAGACCGCTAACGCAACTGCAATTAGTAATAAATGTGTTAGGACACTATCTAGTTAAAATTGAATAAACAATACAATGAACACCCAGTCTACAAGTAGTCTGATCTAAACACCCAAAGTCCCAAATTGTTTGTGATTCTTTGCCGGTTAGGACCACATGCAAGGCGGGGTTCATTCAAAGCGCATCTTTGAGTAGCGACTGTTGGCTTTTCTGTAAATCAACGAAGAACACCCAAATTGAAGCATCCAAAAACAACAACCTGCTAATACTTCTCAAAAAATGGTCCAACACCGCTCTAATTATTACATACTCTATTATATATAATGAAGACCAACTAAATAACTCTTACATGCATTTGTTACCTCCCGGTCTACCCACTATATCGGAGCTCAATCAATAAACGCATAAAATAAATGTTTGACAACACGTTTATGAACAAGTGCATGCAATTAATTATAATTATTTGATAATGGGCGATGAAACGGCGAGCAAGAAACAAAATGTATTGAAGCAATAAATAGTTGATGGATGAATTGTTAAATCGAATTTGGGTGTGTAGTTTTGAAATTAAAGGCATAGAATTGTGTGTGTTGCATGAAAACAAGGGGGCCAACATCAATGGTGGGGTAAGGGTTTGTGTTTTAAATTATGGATGGGTGTATATTAAAAATGGAAAAATGCACCGAGGGCAAAAGTGTCAATCCGTAGAACACTAAGGAATAGAAAAATGGGACGGTGGCCCAGAAATTATGGGACACGGCCGCTATAAAATCAAAGGGGATTACGCGCACGTCCAAAATCCTGACAGGCTGACATTCAACCCACCCGCACGGGTGCCACTATTTTTTAACTTTAGCCCAATGGACCAACTACACAATAAAAATTTAAAAAAATAAAAATAAATTGATAATTCGAGGTATAGATATGTGTTTATACTATGTATAAATTAATTCTAAGGTTTGATAAATTAAACTAGAGCAAATACCAATTTTGGTCCCACGACTATTAGTAAAATGACAATTTTGGTCCACATGTTTCATTTCTACCAATTTTGGTCCCACGACTATTGTTTAGTACCAATTTTGGTCCCACGACTACTGTTTTAGTGTCAAAATTCATCGCGTCGGTCACCCATCCATTTAAAACGTGCCGAAATCTAAAATTTTTGAAGGTATTTTCGTCCTTTTCAACTCAATATCCCAATTTGAGCATGAATAAAAAGATTTAAGCCTAAGATCGATCACAATTCATAATTCACATCCTCAAATTAAGGTAAAATGAGGAGGAAAAATGCGAATTTTGATTGATTTTAGGACTTAAATCCATTTATTCATACTCAAATTAATATATTAAGTTGAAAATGATGAAAATACGCTTAACTATTTTAGATTTTTGCACATTTTAAACGGATGGGTGACCGGCACGATGAATTTTTGCACTAAAACAATAGTCGTTGATGAAAATTGGTACTAAAACAATAATTGTGGGACCAAAATTGGTAGAAATGAAACATATGGACCAAAATTGTCATTTTGCTAATAGTCGTGGGACCAAAATTGGTATTTGCTCTTTTACTAAGTCTATTGGTTAAATTATTGCGTCAATTTAACTGTCCTATAATCTCATCATGAAGAAAATGAATGTACTAAAAACCTACTTAAGCCTTGAGCGAGTCATGATGTTCAAATTGTTGGCGTGTATGAATATATACAATGTATGTTGTTTCTAGAATCTTAATAAGTATGGTGAGCTAACCAAAATATGATTAGATAAAACATTATTAATAATTTAAACAAAAGTTAAATTTAGATAGATGTAAAGAAAACATATTCAAAAAATTTTATATTCATTCATGATATTCAATATAGAAGAAGAATGGGCCAAGATGTTTCCAAGAACATATATTAATTAATACACTACTGTGAGTTGGTGTTAGGTGTTTGAATTGAAGGAAAGGGAAAGGGTAGGCATGTCAATGGAGGGGAGAAAGACAGAGCAGGAGAGTGATGAAGACTTGTGTCCACAGTCTGACCAGTCAAGCCGACAACAGAACCCACACGTGGGGCCTTCACACGTGTATAGATGATTGCCATGTATCACCTATTATTCTCTCAATCTAGTCTTGAAATCATCAAACCCTAATTCTTTATTTCTCATTAGTTTTAATATTGTTGCTTAATTATTTCATAAATTATATTGTAAATCAAAGTCCACTATACACATTATGTGACATAATTCAAATTATGTGTATGTAGTTAATCTATTTTAAGTAAAATCTTTCTTGTAATTTTAGCCTACAAAGAACCATAAGGGAGTAAACCAACCTAAGTTACATTGTCCATAACTGCCTTGTAAGTTGTAACCCTAGCTAGTGAACGATCATGAGTGGGTAAAACAGTCTAGTTTATCCATGACTACCTTGTAACCTTAGGGGACAAAGAAGCATAAGAAAGTTGATGTGGTAAATACACTGGTCTCTACGAATACGTTGCACAAGGGTCAGTTCGCGAGGGAATCTTTCCTTAGTCTGCTTGTTGGTTTAAGTATTTTGGCTCAGAGAATTGAATGGAGGTCAGACAGTCCCAAACTTATATATGGTAGGTAAGTATGCTAAAAGTCCATCATTCTTGTAATAAATGTGGTATTTATAGGGGTAGGAAGATGACACATGTTGAGTGCCCGACATGATTGATACGTGCCGCGGATGCATCAGGGTAGCTCGGGAACAACGCTCCGATGACTACGTGTATCAAGATTCCTGAATACCCAGTAGGGGAGAACTGAGTCGAAATACCCCAAGTTGCCCTACTCGGATGGTTTGTCCCAACCTAATGTGGTCGAGCCGGTCTTACACCAGAGAAGCGCCTCCGTAGTTCCCAATTGTCTCGGTTAGAGACCTTATGTCGGCGAAGCCACATGTATGGTCGGGCAAGATCGGGATCTATTCCTCCTTGCTGTCCGACCAGGTACCGATCAGGTGCACAATCTATATAGGGAGGCATACTCGAGATATATTTCCTATCAAAAGTAAATTAGCCTAGGTTGTCTATAGCTAACCGGCTTAAACCAAGAAGATCAATAAATAAACAGCTCCCATGCACATAGAGTCAAACTTGGAATTCATCCAATTGCCCAACCAACTTGACTGAGGTTGGACATAATATGTTAATTGTATACACATAATCTGAACCTTATATTCAGTTATAACTGAATGTACATAATTTTTTTTTAACTAAATGTACATAATATGTTAACTATATATATACATAATTTGGACCATAGTCCACAATGAACATGGTGGATCCTGACCAGTGATGGTACATATTTAATTAATTTTAAAAAAATAAGAATAAAAAACCCCATCAGGCCCATAACGCAAACAACGTTGATTAGAAGACGTTTGAATCGGCATTTTTCGATAATGACATTGCCAGATGGTTGAGGGACAGATTAAGAATACATTGGTCATTTTCAAGGGTTAAGTATTGAGAAAATTAGTTGATTAAATCAATTTTTTAATTAAATATTAAATTCTGACATTCACAAAAACATTTTCTGTTACGTTAAGGTGTAGTTTGAAGAGGGGGCAGTTATTCAAAGTCCAAACCATAATATAAGGATCTTCAACTCCTACTTGTACACACACACACACCATGGGGTATGACAGTTCAAACTAGGTTATAGGGTTAACAGAAATTATGTGGGCATGTTTTTGTTGTTTGTCCATGAAGATTGGACACATATTAGTAATTTTATCCATTTGTTTTTATTACGGGAAAGTTAATTTCGTTGCAGATGCTTTAGTTAATCTTGATTTGTGTATACATTTTTCTTGTTTTTATAGTTTCTATAATGTTGATTTGTGTTTTTCTATTAGACGAGGTTTTCTTTTCATTTGAGACTAATTCAACATGTTCGTGATGGTAAAATTATTGTTTAAGTAATACATATGAACTTCCTTTGTTACAAATATTTTGTGGTCTGATAGCTCACTTAGGCAGTCGAGCTTTCGGCTCGAGATGCAACGGTCTTCAGTCTTTATTTCAAGTGCTCCAGTTGCTACTCCAATAAGTAGAATACTTCTTCAAGTCGAACCCGAGACTTATATTATATATAATTAAATTGATATTGTCTAACATGTAAAGCCCCACAAATACATTTTATTTCTTGCTGAGTTTTCCATTAAATTCAATTCATAATTCATTATAATGTGCATGTGTGGAACAGACTGCAGCGCACTGTCTTGTCTTTGTTTTTTTTTTATCATTGTTTTTTTTTTTTTTTTTTGATCATTGTTAAGATACGAATCTTTTTGAAGCATATCTTAAATTAAATTCCAACGTTAAAAAAACAAAAACAAAAACACAAAAGTATATCATCTTTTGTTTGACTGTCAACGATGCTAAAAAAAGAAAATAAAAAATAAAACCGATATAAAAATACAGTACGTGGAGAGTTGTACTTTTATTATATGCTTCGTAACAAAAGGGTTGATAAAGTTTAGATTATGTCACATATATAACAAATGATGTGAATATTAATGTGGTCCGGGGAATCTCATTTCCGTTAAATTTGATATATATGTAACAGGTAAATTATTGTAGACCCTGGTTCAAAAATAACATTCAGATTCTATATCTATAGTTGACAATTTTTGTAATTGTAACTATCATATTGTGTGTCAGCAATTATCAAGTTATTTGTTTATTATGTACCAAAACTGTTAATTGTAGGTACAAAATATGTTAATTGAAGATATCGAATTTTTGTATCAAGATTCGCAATGCAATATAAATACTGGTCCATGATATAACAATTGATATATAACACATACTCCAGGTGTTTTTCCTCTCTAGCTTCACGTCTAGGGTTTCGCCTCCTCCCTAGGTTTTCCTAGGTTTTCCGATCAACTCCTTTCGTTCTCTCCGGTTTTGGCCGGCGTTTCCCTCTCTGGTTTGCTCAGGGTTATCTTCCGCCTCACGTTTGTGCGTTGCATGGCTAGTATGTCGACGAATGAAGGTGTTGCAGGCCTCACTGCCCGATGGGCAGATATGGCGCTTGAAGAAGAAGACGAGGCTTTTGAGCCGGTAGGTTTGGACGACGCAGGCGCTGCTGATGGTAGTTACACAACATGGCCCATGGTTGGACGTTTCTTGACCGAAAAGCTTATCAAACTTGAGTACATGCGGCAGGTACTGGCCTCGGTATGGAAACCGGTGAAGGGTGTTCAAGTGACCGAACTTCAACCCAACCTCTTCATGTTTGTTTTCTTCCATGAATCTGATCTGAGATACGTTTTGGATGAAGGGCCGTGGGCGTTTGAGAATTGCACATTGATCTGTCGACCTGTTACTGACGGAGCTTTGCCCGGGGAGATTGTTTTGGACACGGTAGACATATGGGTGCAATTGCATGGTCTACCGATGGGTTACACGACAAACACAATCCTCGAGCAGGTTGGTAATTTTCTTGGGACTTTCGTTAAATATGATGAACGTTTTTTGGGAGCTCCGTGGCTGGATTTCTATCGCATCCGGGTGGCTATGTCGGTGAACAAACCGCTAAAGAGGCGCATGAAGCTGATGAAGCGTGACAAAACATGGAGTTGGGTTTCGTTTAAATACGAACGATTACACAACTTCTGCTTCTACTGCGGGATGTTAGGCCATGTGCATCGTTTTTGTTTGAAGGCAAGGGAGGCGGTAGTTCCGGTCGAACAGTACCCGTTCGGACCAGATTTGCGTGCGGGTTCGCGGCGTGGACCTCGGGGTGTTGGTGACAGTTGGTTAGTTCCGGTCGGAGGGGCACCGCGTTCGGATGATAGTCGTGATCCTTGCTTGGGTGGTCGGGGATCGACGGTGGACGGACGAGAATCGTAGGCTGTGCCGGAGCCGGAGGTGGCGGTCGTGGCGGTAACTAAACGTCGCCGGGAGGGTTCGGCTAGTGGTGTGAAGCGGAATGGAGGAGGCGATTCCGATGTTGTCATGACCGAGGTTTCAAAAAACTTGCATGTGGCGGGTTCTGGTTCCCAAGCCCGCCCCTCATCATGAGTACTCTCAGTTGGAACTATCGTGGCTTGGGCAATCCACGAACAGTTCGTGAAGTGGTGGACCTAGTGTCCCGTAAGAAGCCTGAGTTTGTCTTCCTCATGGAAACCAAGGTGGGTAGGGAGCATGCTGAAAGGCTCCGTATCAAGCTTGGTTTTGAAGGCTTGTTCTATGTTGATAGTGTTGGTCGTAGTGGTGGTTTGGCTTTATTGTGGAGGAGGAATAACACCGCTAGATTATTGAGTTTTTCGAAGAATCATGTTGACGTTGAAGTTTGTATGACAGGACTAGGTGTATGGCGAATGACAGGATTTTATGGCTTCCCAGAGCGTGGGCGTAGGAGTGAATCTTGGGACCTTCTGAGAACTTTAGCAGGAAGGTCTACCCTCCCTTGGGTAGTACTGGGTGATTTTAATGACCTTCTTTTTCAGCACGAGAAACGGGGAGGGAATCCACATCCTGATAATCTCCTACGAGGGTTTGGGGAAGCTTTAGATGACTATGGTTTGACACAGATGCCTATGCAGGGTTATCAATTTACCTGGGAGAGGGGCGGAGGTACCACGGATTGGATGGAAGAGAGATTGGATAAGGTCTTGGCTCGTGCAAATTGGTGCATCTCCCTGCCCGCCGCTACTGTTACTAATATCTCCACCCGTAATTCTGATCATTCGGCTCTCTTTCTGGGGGTTAAGGAAAGCGGGAGGGTTCATAGTGGAGCGGGGAGACGTTTTCGGTTTGAGATGGCTTGGACTCATGATGAGGGTTGTAGAGAACAGATACAGGCTGCGTGGCAGGAAGGGAGGAGTGCAGGTCTGTTGGACTGCCTCCGACACTGTGGTCAGAAATTGCTTAGTTGGGGTGGTGATCATTTTCACAAATTTGGGGAGAAGATCAAGATCCTACGACGGGAGCAATTGAGCTTGAAAGGTCTGATGAATCCGGTTTCCCTAGCCAGATATCAACAGATAGAAATTGATCTTTGCCAGTTGGAAGCTCAAGAGGATACATTCTGGAGACAGTGGGCGAAGCAACATTGGTTGCAAGGAGCAGATGCAAACACTAAATTTTTTCACAGGTATGCCTCTGCCCGCAAGAAGAAAAATACTCTTACTAAGTTAAAGAATAGTTCTGGTGTGTGGGTGGAGGGTGGTGATCTGAACTCTGTTGTGCTTAGTTATTTCCATGATATATTTGCATCAAATGTCTCTGCATCTTCTGTGGATTCTTTTATTACATCTGTTACTCCACGCGTCACACAACCTCAGAATGAAAGCCTTCTAAAACCCTTTGTGATGGAAGAAGTAAAAAGTGCTCTTTTTTCTATGTTTCCTGACAAGGCCCCGGGGCCTGATGGTATGAACCCAGGATTTTACCAGCACTATTGGGATGTGGTGGGAGGGGATGTCTGTGATTTTGTGTTGAATTGTCTGAATACCCCCTCTTTTCCGGATGGTCTAAACGACACTAATGTGGTTCTCATTCCGAAGAAAAAATGCCCAGAGATGGTTTCTGATCTTCGGCCCATTGCCCTGTGCAATGTGGTCTATAAGATCATGGCCAAGATGATTGCTAATAGGATGAAACCTTTGTTGGAGGAAGTCATATCTCCTTCCCAGAGTGCTTTCATTCCCAATAGACTTATTACAGACAACATTCTCATAGCTGCAGAGGTGGGTCACTATCTGAATAGGAAACAATGCGGTATGGTGGGATGGAGTGCGCTAAAGCTAGATATGGCTAAAGCGTATGACCGAATGGAGTGGTCTTTTCTTCACCGAATGTTGCTGGCTCTGGGTTTTGCTGCTGATTGGGTGGATTTGATCATGCTGTGTGTAACTACGGTTTCATATAGTTTCTTGGTGAATGGTGAAAGTGTTGGTCAGGTAAACCCCACGCGAGGAATTAGGCAAGGAGACCCTCTCTCCCCATATCTTTTCATTATCTGTGCTGAAGGTCTTTCTCTACTGCTGCAACAGGCTGAGGCACGGGGTGATTTTCATGGATGCAAAGTTGCGAGGGGTGCCCCGCCTATTTCACATCTATTCTTTGCAGATGATAGCCTTCTGTTCTTTAAGGCTAATTCACAGGAGGCAGGAGCTGTAAGACAGTGCCTTATTCGGTATGAAAACATGTCGGGTCAGGCTGTCAATTTTCATAAGTCAAGTGTTTGCTTTAGTAGGAACACTCCACAGGCTGCCAGAATTGAAGTGGCTGTTGTGTTGGGGGTAGTTCAGGCTCGTAATTTCGAAAAATATCTGGGTCTCCCATCTTTTATTGGAAGAGAGAAAAAGGCTGTGTTCTCATACATTGAGGATAAGATCAATCAAAGGATTGGTTCATGGAATAAAAGATTGATCTCGCAGGCAGGGAAAGAAGTTCTCCTCAAGAGTGTTGCTCAGTCAATGCCTACATTTTCTATGAGTGTTTTTCTGCTGCCCGCTTCGGTCTGTTTATCTATTGAAAGAGTTATGAACAGGTATTGGTGGGGTGCTGGGAATGAAAGAGGAATTCATTGGAAGGCCTGGGATCGCTTATGTATTCCCAAGAAGTATGGTGGATTGGGGTTTAAGGATTTAAGGGCTTTTAACTTAGCTATGCTGGGTAAACAAGCCTGGAGATTCCTAACTCAGCCTCAATCTCTGGTGGCAAGGATTTATAAAGCCAGGTATTTCCCCAAATCCTCGTTTATTGATGCCTCTCTGGGTAGTAACGCAAGTTTCTGCTGGAGGAGCATCATGGCTGCCCATGAGCTAGTTTGTAGTGGTGTGAGGAAGAGAATTGGAGATGGAACGTCCACTCTCATATGGGGCCATCCCTGGCTGCCAGATGAGTCTGGACCTATGATTCAGACCCCCATGCCTGCGGAACTTGAAGGTTCATTGGTTTCTGGGCTTGTTGATCCTAATTCAGGTACCTGGGATCTCTCTATTTTACATGATATTTTTTCCACATCGGATGTTGCTCGCATCCGGAGAATCCCGGTTAATTTACAGTATGAAGATTCATGGTTTTGGTACGGGGATCCTAGAGGGTGTTATACGGTAAAAGAGGGCTATAGATGTATCATTGGAGAGGTTGTATGGCAGCCAGGAACCTATGATAAATGGTTACAGTTATGGAAAATCAAATGCCCTGCTAAGTGGAAGATGTTTCTATGGAGAGCCCTTTCTAATGTCCTTCCCACCACAACTAATTTGATTATAAAGAGAGTAGAAGTGGATCCAACATGGCCAATGTGTGGTCTTTCCAATGAAAATATTATGCATTCACTCCTCTTGTGTGATTTCACTAAACTAGTTTGGCATGAGTCCTCCTTGAATGTATCTAATGTGATAGGGGTTGATTTTATTGAATGGTTCACAAATGCCATGACTATGCTAACGGATGATGATATATTTATTGCTGTAGCAGTCTTCTATCATATTTGGAAGTCCCGGAATTCTGCCGTATGGGATCACAGACTGCCGCGACCAGTTGCCGTCTGGCGGATGGCGCAATCTGCGGCCTTTGCATGGCGGCAAGTGCATGGCATCACTACGTCACAGCAGCAGCACAGCCACGTTCATGGGGGTCTCTCACCACAGCAGCAGCAGCATGCTTCGCCGGAGCAGTTGGCGGGAGGTCTCGTCCGGTGCGCCTTCGACGCCAGTTACCATCCACAATCCAAATCGGCAGCCGTAGGGGCGGTCTTGGTGACGCACAACGACGAATTCATTGCCGCTTTCAATGCTCGGCTACCGTCATGCTTCTCACCTCTCATGGCGGAAGCCATGGCCTGCAAAGAAGTTCTGTCGTGGCTCAAGGATCGTAACGTTCATTCCGTGCACATTCTTACCGACTGTTCTACACTCAGGAATCTTCTATTGTCACCTCACACAAGTCTCTATTCTTATGTTGGTTTTTCAGTAGATGCCTCTAAGGCGATTATGTCATCTTTTAATATTTGTTCTGTGCTCTTAACTCCTAGAGCCAATAACCACAGGGTCACACTTTAGCTACTTTGGCTATTGCTCAGGAGGATCCTATGTACTGGGACTCTGTCCCACCAGACTCTATTTCTGATTTATTCTAATACCATTCCTTGGTTGGTTTTCAAAAAAAAAAAAAAACACGTACTCCAGCTTAAGAGCATTATCACAATTGTTGATTTGATTCATAATGCTCAAAGTTTTTGGGAGATTGAGCAGGCCTACATAGAGCCCAATACTTCAGTCCAATTTTGTGTGATTAAGGCTTCCTAAATTGTGACCCAAAAAAATTAGGTTAATCTATTGTTGCAGGGTGTAGAGTTCGATTCTTACTAAACATAGGTATAAAATTAGTCTTATTATAGGCATCGATCTACAAGCATTTAAAAAACTTAA
>CM008342.1:48649198-48662937 GCA_002525835.2 Ipomoea batatas | reverse complement strand
TTGGTAAGAAAGAATCGAGCTCCCCTGTTGAAGTTTCCGAAGCGTATATGGAAATTTCAATGCAATATGAGACAATGGACGAGTTTGAAACCGCAATATCATTGCTGAAAAGAGCACTGAGAATGCTCGATAAGATTCCTCAGGAGCAGCATTCAGTAGGGAGTGTATCCGCAAGAATTGGCTGGTTACTTTTGCTAACGGGAAAAGTGGATCAAGGCATTCCTTACTTGGAGGATGCAGCCGAAAGACTTAAAGAGAGCTTCGGTTCGAAACACTATAGTATCGGTTACGTTTACAATAATTTAGGTGCTGCATACATGGAACTCGATAGACCACAATCAGCTGCACAAGTTTTTGCTTACGCCAAGGATATCATGGATGTCTCTCTTGGCCCTCACCATGCCGATTCAATCGAGGCATGCCAAAACCTATCAAGAGCATATGCTGCTATGGGAAGGTAAGAAAATAATCTCTTGATGCATTATTGATTGAACCACAGTGGTCGATACTTCATTCACAATGCAATCTCGTATGTATCTATGTTTTGTTGATTTACTTTATATTTTTTGGCTTATTCTTCAAAACTTAGTTGATTTAGTATAGTTACAAGAAGAGCTTAAACGTTCAAATTGATGTCCTGTAATTCCCTCTTAAGATCGCATTTTCCTTGTACCTATACAAGATGATTTTCAAGGTAGGTTGAACCCGAGTCTGTATAAATGTCTAATTGCCTAAACAAGAACGAAAGAAGAAAAACGAAGAGTAATTTTGTGCCAAGCACCTTGTGCTCAGATGGCATGTAGTGATTCTCCCATATGGGAGGTCATGAGATTGAGCCTCAGTGGAGGCGATGACATTGACTCTTTGTGCTTCAACAGGCTGAGAAAGTATAGATGAACTGTAATAGAGTCAGTTGTATTTAAAAAAAGAGTAATTCTGTCTCCATGGTGGTGGGGACATTGGGCGCTCCTCTTACACCTTATGTTATTGGTGAAGATCATTACTAAAGGGGGGAAATATAGGCTGGTTGGATTTCAACCCACCCAAAGTATTCATTACCTGCTTTAGTCTTATCCATTTCTTTATTAGTGGAAAAACACTGTTTATTAACCATAGTGATGGATCCTTTTGCAGCTATCAACTTGCAATTAACTTCCAGAAGAAAGTTATAGAAGCTTGGGAAGGCCACGGTCCCAATGCAGAAGATGAACTTAAAGAAGCTTATCGAATTCTTGAGCAGCTAAAGATGAAAGCCTGTGTTTCATTGCCTGAACAGCCCCCTATAAAGGCCTTGCCTTCGTCAAACGCCTCTAGCTTAAATAGTAACTGTCAATCTGATGTTTCAATCACTGAAAGGTGATCAATGTCGATTTTGTGCCACATATTTTGGGATCTTTTTCATCTTCAACAGCAAAGGAACTGTAGTTTGTATTAGTTTGCAGTCTTGCACATACTGGGCTAATGAATGAAACTCAGTATAGAGGTTCTCATTTGAACCTAATTCTCATATTTCTATTCAAATGTGGCCGCACCTTCCCATGTGGTCGGTGCAGAATACATCACTCAATGTTAGAAAATGTATTACAATGAAAATACACAAAACAACACACCACACACCCAAAATAATGCACCATAAAACACTGTGCAGCACCTAGTGGTGTGTTTTGTGTACCTAATGGTGCATATTTGTGTAGTGCATTTTCTAACATTGAGTCATTTGAGTGGTATATATTTGAATACCATAGTAGTGCGGCTGCATTGACTAAGGCGCGGCCACACCTGATTATGACAAATTTACATATTTACATGGCATTTTGAATCTGTTTTTTTGTTTATGTGCTACCTAGTTTGAAATGTGAGTTGAGTTGGGAGGAGAGATTACTGGGGCAGGTAGTCTAAGAGGTGGACAGATGGTATCTTATGCTTCTTGAGATGCATTATTTTTAAAATGGAGCTCACGTTTTCATGGCTTTCTGAATGGAGAACCAAGAAGTATTGGTTGCTGGTATGATCTGGTTTTGTCTGTTCACACTAATACGTTTGAAGCATTTTAAGGATATTGTTTTTTTGGATCTGAGTGAAGTCAAACAAAACGTAAGGGTTGACTCACTCTTCGCAGATCCTCTGCCAAATTTTATATTCCACTACATAACGTGGTGACACATGGCCCAGTCCTTGTTCTGTGCCAGCTTAGCTCCAATGGCCCTTGGCAATGCACACTTTTGAAGGAGGAGAAAAATTTACCCATCACTATTTTAGTGCAAGCCTACACATAATAAATCTTGCCTTATAATTTTAGTTGACAAATAATCAACTAACTGGTTTAAATTAAGAAGAGTATAAGCGGCTCTAACGACAGTTTTAGTTACTACCAAACTAATAATCTAAATCAATTTGATTGAAATTGCAATATACTTCTTGCTGTACATTCTTCCCTGTTTCTTTGTTTAGACATTTTTGCGTAATGCGTAAAGTTAAAAACACAATCATTTCCATTCATGAAACCTACAGAAGTAGAAACTGAGTGGATTTGAAGGATTATTAGTTCATTGTACCAAAAAAAGTCAATATTACTTTCGGGTTTAGTGTAGTGATTCATCGCCCGGTTAAAGTGACTGTGTGGAATTTGAATCCGATATTTACCTCAGCAGTAGTTTTATGGGTGAGGTCTTGGTCAATATTTAGATTTTGAACACAATCCAATCCTTAAAATGCGTGTAAATTTACGTTAGGATCTTCAAGTTAATAAACACTAGTGCTTGAATGGTTGTTAGATGTAATTCCCAGATCATGAATGGTAAAAATAAAAAAGATTTTATCTGTGAGTTTGGGCTAAAACTACATTGTTTACAGTTTTCTTTCAACTTCTACTGTTACTAATACTGAATGGGAAGAATGGCACTTCTTGATCCTCTTCCATGTCCAAATGAGAAGATGGATCTATGCATCCTGCTGCTACTCGATTCATCATTGTTTCTAACCTCGTCCACATGTCCGGTCTGTCTCAGAATTTCTTGGACCGACAGATAAACATGTCTGTCTGCTGCAGAATCCATGGAGAAGGATCTTCTTATGGGTTGGATGGAGAACTGGGAATCTTTCTCTCTCACGTCAATGCACTCGTCCCCCATGATTGAAGCGCTGTGGAGCTTTCTGGGTTTCGGTTTTCTTGACGAATGCAGCAAGCTCCGCCGCGACTCGCTTCTCTGCGCCGCCGTATGCGGCGGCGACGCGGCGGCTGTGCCGTCATCTCCGGTGAGCTCAATCACCACGAAGTCGTCGTCGCTGGCCGCCGCGGTTCCGGGGAACGGGCGGGGATCTTGGGGGGAGGAGTTGGGGGCGATTATCCGATCAAGCGGCGGCGTTCTTGATTTTCCGGCGATGGTGGTTCTGCAGAGCGGGCAAGTGGCGTTGTTCTGAAGCCATATATCAATGCAATCGGAATGAAACGCGTG
Source organism: Ipomoea batatas (assembly GCA_002525835.2). Taxonomy (NCBI): domain Eukaryota; kingdom Viridiplantae; phylum Streptophyta; class Magnoliopsida; order Solanales; family Convolvulaceae; genus Ipomoea; species Ipomoea batatas. Next base: position 48,659,482 of record CM008342.1, on the reverse strand, counting down.
GTCGCATTTGGGAAGAACCCGGAGCGTTTCCCGCGCCTGAAACTCACTCAAACACACCGCGCACCGCCGGAAACTCCTCTCCCCGCCGCCGCCGCCGTACTTCACCGTCGGGATTTCACGTATCAGCAGCTCGTCCAGCCCCCGGCTCTGCAACGACGGCGAATACGACGACACCAACGCCGCCGCCTCTTCACGGCGGCGCCGCCGCAACTGATCAATCTGTGGCCACCGGAAACAGCACTTGGTTACGAACAAATAGTAGCTGACGAGCAAGAAACCGGTGGCCATGATGCCCAACAGCGCAATGGCGATCATCGGAAAGCCGCCATTGCCGGAATCTGGGGAGGTAGGAACTTGGGATTCATGGATATGTGCTGTAATATCCATTGCAGAGAAACTAATTAAGCAATGTGATATATACAACGCTCAGTACTGTAATAAAGATGTCTGCTTTACAAGGAGACAAGCTTAATTGGAGATGGAAGCCAACAGTGAACCAGTATGATGAGATCTGAATAGGAAGACACTGTTCATTAATGCAGCGATGAAAACGTTAACGTTAACACTTTGATAAATGGGTTTTTGGCTGTTGAGGAAGGAAACATTTATGTGGGTTATGACTTTGGGGAAAATGATTTTGTGGGCATCTAGAACACAAACATGGTAAGTCAAAAGTTTAATAAAGAATGCTGAAACTGGGGGTTCAAGTGAGTAAAATATTATTCTCCCACCAGTTACAAGTTGGATTCATGTCAATACCCTTCTGTATGATTTGCGACTTATTACATGTCGAATAAAAGGATATGATTTTTTAGTGGGATTATTTGTCTCCCTATTTATGTAATTTGCCGGCTATTATAAGGTTTAACGAATATACTATCTTAGATTTCCGCCATCACCAAAAAAGTTTTAATATATATAAGTAGAATTGAGGCAACACATGTAATGAGACTTTGGGAGTTTGAAGATGCTGAGACATGGAATTAACAATGATCAAGTTGCCTGACTGGCATTATGGGTTCTGAGTTTTGACTGCACAACTATCCTCAGATATTAGCTGGACTATAGCTATGCTCAAAAAAATTATTTAATTGATGGCATCACTTTTCGAAAAGTTATACTCTTAATTAATACCAAATTTCTATTATATTTCGTATTAATCGGAGTCACGCATAAAATGTTAAAGGTAATAAGATGTTACACGTGGCCTATCAAACTTTTATTTATATTAAGGTCTCTACAAATCTATCTTATCCTCCAAAAATATTTACTTATACTGAATATTGAAAGTGTCGGAATATTGGACTGACTCTACAAACCGGCTTCGATCCGGCGTCTTCACAAACCCATTTTGTCTTTTATTAAAGAGTATCTTACTCTTACTTATAACTCTATTTGAAAAAGAAGTAAAGGAGATGGATGGATGTAGGAACAAAAAAGGAAGTGGGAAAACATCATTAAAGAAAACGAAGGAAATGTGAATAGAATGGTGAGGAACACGAAATAGGAACCGACCAGGTTGACCCATGTAAATGCAGGCGTGGGTGACCTCATGAATGCCCTTTTTTACAAACTGTAAGTAATGAATTGAAGGAAGAGTGAGATCTGAGGAACCCTTTCTGCTGCAATCTCCAAAGTCCAAAATATTATTTTATTTGTTTTTACAAGGTTACTGCAAATTATAAGGTCAGGTTTTTGCCCACTATATAATCATAATACATACAGGATTTATTCCATGCACACATTCGAATAATGACGGTAAGTTCTCATCAAAACTCAAAAAAGATTTGGTAAATTATAACTAGAAAAGTCAAACTGCTTTATATATAGTATTCAATTTGAATAATGTAGTTGCAATATAGCAAATATTACTAAAAAAAAAAGTGATTACTCATAAGGAGTTTAAGTTTCAGCAACACTTTTAGGAGAGCCCTCTGAATAGGATCCGATCAAGACTCAAATCTTGCTTAATAGAATACAGTATAATAATGATATGATTATAATGCATCTTACAAATTCAAGATTATGTGGTCCAAGCAAATTACGTTTGCAACAATGGATTGACATGGAGGAAATGGTACTATGTAGGGACCTAGAATTCATACTAAAGGAATCTAAAATGTTTAGATTCTTGTGGAAAAACAACAAAACTTAGAGCAAATACGTGCTGTATAAATGTCTGCATATATAGTTTTCATGCAATCATATATTGCACAGAAACCCACAGTTTCAAGACTGAAAACCAAGCAGAATTGCAGAAAAGAGAAGTGTATTGAAGAAGATCAGATGGTGGTGCTTCTTTCAAGCTGGTCTGATGTTCAATCTGTGCCAGAAAGTTACATCTTTCCATCCGATGTCAGACCTGGAAACCTCGATTTCCCCACTTATACCGACATTCCAGTCATAGACCTCGGAAACCCTGACAAAAATGAAACCATTCAGCAGATCCTTAAAGCATGCCAAGACTCTGGGATTTTCCAGGTTCTTTAATTTCTTGATCATCAATTCATATATGGTTACATTGTTTTCTGCTCTATCCTCCAAAGATTAAGACTTGAATTGAGAATGTTGTGCAGGTGATTAACCATGGAGTGTCTGAGGATCTAATGGATGAAACAATGAATGTTCTTGAGGAATTCTTCAATCTGCCTGGAGAATACAAGGAAAGGTTTTACTCCCAGGACATAACTAAACCCTGCAGAATTTTCTCCAGCACTTTAGCTTATGAAACCGAAGAGTTTCACTACTGGAGAGACAACTTCACCCACAGATGTCACCCCCTGGAAGATAACATCCATTCCTGGCCAGAAAACCCCTCCAAATACAGGTAAAAATTAAACCAATTCAACAACCTAAGCCCACAATTCTTGAATTACCAATCTTTAATTTATCATTACCCACAACCTCAAATTTTGTTTCTTTTTTCCACTGATAAGATCTGTTGTGAGTAAGTATTCTGTCGAAACTCGAATGCTTCTGTTGAGGATCTTGAATATGATATCTCAAGGACTGGGAACCGAACCGGGCTACTTTGAAGGGGAATTGAGCAAAACTCACTTATTCTCAGTGAACCATCACATTCCATGCCCTGATCCATCTCTCACTCTGGGAATGCCTGTGCATGCTGATCCAAATCTCATCACCCTTCTTCACCAAGGTCAAGTTCCAGGGCTTCAGCTCCTCAAAGATGGCCGCCGCTGGACCGAAGTTGCCCCTCTCCGTAACGCCTTCATCATCCTACCTGGCCTAACCTTAAAGGTATGTACATATAATTTTAACTCTTCACAACATATGCGATTCTTTAACAGTGTGTTAATGTTTGAGCATTTTGTCGAGCAGGTGGTGAGCAATGACAGGTTCAACACAGCAATACATCGTGTGGTGACGAACTCAAAACAGACCCGAACTACCATCGGAGTGTTTCTTGGGCCGTCTCAAGAAATCGCCATTGCACCGGCTGGAGCTTTGGTGGATTCAGGCGAGGCGCCGGTGTACCGGGGTTTTACGTACCCGGAGTTGTTCAACGTCTTCAAGGTAAATCATTGCGATGCACTCCGATGCTTCAAGACCGACTCTATGTAAAAAGGAAGGCAGAGTATACCTTTAGGCCGTGGTTGCAGACTTTTTTATAAATAAAATAAATATTTCATATGTAATATAAAGTGTTGAAGGTGTGGAAGAAATAAATGGTAGCATGAGCTTTGCTTGGTTTGATTTTGGAGTTAACCTGCCCATATTTGAATTTAAATCGGATTACCTATATATATATATATATATGATTTTTATATAGTGGGGTCTCTTGTTATGCTGATTTTCTTAATATGTGTGTATAAAGTGTGGTCCTGCATAGCTGTTGGTAGATTCTCGAATCACATAAGAGCATCCTTATCAATGGAGTTTTTTCGCGGTAATTGAGGAGTTTTTGTAAGTGTGATTAGGAGAGAGAAAATGGGAAGAAATGAATAAAAAAACAAATTTGATTTAAAAAAAAAAAAAAAAAGGAAAAAGTCAGAAGTCAGAAGTCAGGCGCGCCTGACGGGCGCGTGCAGTGCACGCGGCAAGGTTGGCTGCCACGCAGCGTGTGGCGGCTGGCCTAATGCTCCAAATGTCAGAGTTACTGTTCCAATATTTCCTTCCTTGCAGATGATCCCCTTTCTTCTCTCACCTCTCATCTCTCTCCTCCATGTCATGTGGCATTGTACTATGATCTCCAAAAAAACTACTGATGGCCATGCTCTAAGACGAGCAGAAGAAGTGGTGCGACTCTAGATAATTTAGGGAGCTTGTAAAAAAATTAATGATTTGTAAATCGAAATATATGTTATGAAAGGTTAAGTGCGACATGAAGAGTGGTTTATGATGTGAGATAACACTTTAGCCTATTATATTTAAATTCAAGTTTGTAAATATTGAATGAAGACACTCGAGACAAATTGAGTATCACGAGTCCAGAAAAAAATTACTATTAGACGCTGCTAGGTTAGTGCTAGGTTGAACCCCTTTTTTAGAGTTTATTATCAAAATGGTCCCTCGACTATTGCGAAATTACCAATTTGGTCCTCAACAATTTTTCTTGACCAATTAAGTTCCTCGACTTTGAAAAATTTAACCAATTTGGTCCTCCGTTTATTTTTCTGTTAAAAATCCGTTAAATCAGGACCAAATTGGTAATTTTGCAATAGTCAAGGACCAAATTGGTAATTAATTTTTGGGATAAAATACAAATAAGTCATCGTACTATTTGGAAACAAGCAATTAGGTCATCCAACTCAAATAACTCCAAATAAACCATTGAACTAAAAAAAATAAAGCAATTGAGCGACTAAAACCGAAAAAAAAAAGAGCAATTAACCCATTTTAAAAATTTCCGGCGACGAATTTCGGCACCGACAATCATTTCCAGTGGTCGCCTTCCCTAGGAGAATTTTATACTTTGTCACCGAAAATTTTAAAAATGGGTTAATTGCTTTTTTTTTTTTTTTTTTTTCCGGTTGCAGTGGCTCAATTACTTTATTTTCCTGAGTTCAATGCCTTATTCGGGGGTTATTTGAGTTAGATGACCTAATTACTTGTTCTCAAATAGTACGATGACTTTATTGTAGTTTATCCCTTAATTTTTCACTTAAATGGTCCCCTGACTATAGCAAAATTACCAATTTGGTCCTGATTTAACGGAAAAATAAACGGAGGACTAAATTGGTTAAATTTTTCAAAGTCAAGGGACCAAATTGGTCAAGAAAAATTGTTGAGGACCAAATTGGTAATTTCGCAATAGTCGAGGGACCATTTTGGTAATAAACTCCCTTTTTTATATTAAGATTTAAGAAGAAGAGAGACTCAAACAAATATAAAATGGGCCGCCATGGCAACATCTTTAAAGCTCCTTAATTATGATTTTTTGGGCTTGAGAAAACATGTTAAGCCCACAGACAATTAGGTTGCTCTAAAGTCTAAATCCTCTAATGTATACACAATATCTTTTTTTTTTTTTTTTTTTTTTTGAGAATAATGTATACACAATATCTATGATCTTAATATCTACATCTACATTTACAATCTATCTCTATCTTATCTATTAAGAGCCAATAAAGTTAGGGCTCTAACGGAAAGAAAAAAATGTTGGTAATAATTTTTACTTAAACGAATGGTTCATATTATTTTAATTTTAGTAATTTTTTATGATTTTCCTTCTTTACATTCTATTATATTATTTTTCTTCCCTTAAATAACCCCACATTTCATTAGTATAAACTTTAATAACGGAATATTCCGTTAACTTTTAACTTACCCATTGATTTCTATAAGAAAGGTCATAGGTTCAAACCCCAACCTAATCAGAGTTGACATAATTGTTAAATATATATTACGAATATGTTAGAGATTATTATTAAAAAGTAAGTACCACACTCTAATCAACCTCTCATATATTATTTTGCATTCATATACTTTGAATTACTGATTTAAATAAACAAATTCAACATTCAATTACATATGCATGAACATCTCTTATATAATATTGTATTAATACAATTTGAAGTAATTATTTAAAAAATAAACATTGGCATTATCCTATTCGCGCAACGCGCGTGAAAAACTTGCTAGTATCAATATAATACAGCAACGTTACTGACAAACACACAACTAAATGGGCCGCCTTGAAATACTTGCGGTATCTCTTCGTAGATGGCAAAAATTATTGTGTCCACCATGGTCAACATAGTGCTGTGTGGATCATAATAAAAAATATATTTTTAATATACTAAATTGATATTATTTGTATACTTAATGTACATTAATTATATGAGTTAATACCTCCATTGGTCCCCCGAGTATTAGCGATATACCAGTGGTGGTCCCTCGTCTTTAAAACGACCAGGACTCGTCCTCTGTCATTTTCAAAATAACCACCCGTGGTCCTCCGTTAGGTTGAGTGTCAATTGAACGTTAATTATTGAGGGCAAAATTGGCATTACAATTAATTCATCTGAACTTCCCCCCAAATTCCTTCGCCCAAATGAACAACCAAGAAGCAACAACAACAGTAACAAGAAAGATCGAGAAAGAAGGAAAGGAAGATTCACCAACAACAGTAACCAAGAACTGGCTCCGACAACTGCGATTCCATCCGCTGGCGCCGGAGACTCGGCTAGGCCGTGGAACTTGAGAACTCGCCGGTCGGCGTGTAAGACGACGGCGACCGGAATCCCAGCCGACGGCGGCGGCGGATCGAGCCTGGGTTTGAATATTGACGTCACGAAACCCAATGTTTTACCATCGAGGACTACTGACAACAAATCTACCCGGCTTCGCAGTGGAAGCGTCGGTGCCGCCACCGCCGGAGCTTCCTCCTCCGGCGAGAAGCGCGACAAAGCAAAGTTCTCCGTTCCGCTCGGCAAGCGAGAGATCGAAGAGGATTTCATGGCGATTCTCGGTCAAAGACCCCCTCGCCGGCCCAAAAAACGACCTAAATTGGTCCAGCGAAATTTAGATGTAAGTCAATCAAATCTCTCTCTCCACCGCCAAAAATGGCGATTCTAACCGCAATTCCAATCGCTTTTAACTCTCATATCATCAGTTTTGGTTTCATTCTTCAACTGCTTGCTTGAAAAATGTCTGCATTTCTCTGCCATGAGAATATCTCTCTCTCTCTCTGTATTTGCATCTGCTCAACATGATTTTCCTGGTTCCATTCTGGGAAAATTGTTTAGATTTCAAGGGATTAGTAATTCCTTGTTCTTGAATCTTGATCCTAGCCTGCTGATTCTCACTTCAAATTTGGTTTGAAATGAAACAACATCATGGATGAATGATTTCTTTGTATCACTTTTAGCTGAAAAAGTCTTATAGCACCACCACATTCATTCGTCGTTTTAAAGTGCCATGAGCTTAGGGTTGTGAATTTGGGGAAAACGACGGTCTTAAACTGAAATAGATGGAAATGACAAGTTTGCCCTCAATTTTCACGGCAGTTTGACACCGTTTCGGTGTCAGGACCACGGGTGGTTATTTTGAAAATGACAGAGGACGAGTCCTGGTCGTTTTAAAGACGAGGGACCACCACTGGTATATCGCTAATACTTGGAGGACCAATGGAGGTATTAACTCTTAATTATATTGTATAATGTATATTCAGTACACAAATAATGTACATCCCCTGAATACAATATATATTTTTAATATACTAAAAGTAGACCTGGCAATTCGTGTATACGGGTTCGTTAACGGGTCGACACGATAACGACACGAACACGATAAGGCTAAACACGAACACGACACGTTAAGGTTAACGGGTTCAAAATTGTAACACGAACACGAACACGATTTGTTAACGGGTTAAACGTGTTGACACGATAGACACGTTTTGTTAACGGGTTTCGAATCGTGTCGACACGATATGCCACGAAACCCATTTAAACCCGCTAAATCTATTGATATATTAAAAACTAAAATTTAAAGTTAAATTATATAAAAAAGAAATAAAACATACAATCCAATCCATCAAACAAACTAAAAAAATATTCAATTTATAACATTCATAAAATTATAAAATAACATCCAAAAATCATAATTAAAAAAGTTCATACTAGTTTTTATAATAAAATTGAACACAATAAACATTCAAATTTCATATTGTTTTTTTGAAAACCAAATTTCATATTGTTGAATATCAATAATTGGTGTATGATCTTGGCCTAATGTAGTAAATTCATTCTTAATCATGTTTATGATATATTTTGTAAAGATAATGGTTCTTACCTAAATGGCAATGCTTCTTAGCAGGTTTTAAACGTGTCTGTGTAAACGGGTTAACACGATAATATTAACGGGTTAAACAGGTTCTTAATAGGTTTAACGGGTTGACCTGTTAAGACACGAAAACATAACGGGTTCTTAACGGGTCAACCCGTTAACGACTCGGGACATGTTAAGGCTAAACACTAACCCGTTATTTTCGTATCCGGTTTCCTGTCGTGTTAACGGGTCGTGTCGATAATTGCCAGGTCTAACTAAAAGTATACACTCCACACTGTATGAGTGTGTGAGTAAACGCTCGCTCTGTGATCCTAGCCGACAAAGGACCACAAGGGAGTAAACCAAACCCAAGGGCTTGAGGTTCGAACCCACGACCTCTTAACTGCAGGTACAACTCACTTACCACTTGAGGTGCCCTTACGAGCACTATTGAAATACTTATATCCATTCTTTTTTTCAATGCAATATCTGTTCATAACTACTTTCTCAACCTGTTGAAGCACAAGAGTTATTATTGTCTCCACTGAGACTCGAACCCACCACCTCCCATATAAAGGGAAATGTTTGATACCACTGGACCACAAGGACCTTGGCACTTATATCCATTCTTAGATGGCCTGGATCCAACCTATATCATTACCTCGCTCAATTATTTAAGTTATAATGATATATAAAACACCTCATTTTTCCTGTAATTTTTTTTCATCCTATGATTTTGATACATCATATATAGATGTAATTTAAGCTCAATATCACTATTTGAATAGACACATAATTTACTGTCTATGTTCATCCCTATATACCAAATTAAAATCCATCTTATAATTAGATACATATATATGTATACACCAAACATGTACACTTTGATTTACACAAAATTTTACATTCATTATATGAGGTGTGCTATATCGACAAAATCCGTCTTATAATTAGATTGTCCATATCTGATTAGTTCAAAACGAAAAGACAAATAAACATTTATTTTATAAGAAGTTAAAATTTGAATCTTTGTGATTTCTCCAAACAACTGTCCGGTTAAGTCGGCTGGATTATTCCACCAAACAGGTGCGCTTGAATCATGTCTTACGTTGTTCATCACCTAAGCTAACACAACGTCATCCAATGACGACATCTTGAATTACACAATAAGCAGTTAATTACACCACTTGGTCACCAACCGAATCAAACACAATCTAAAATTCTAAATTAATTCCCACTGTCAACCCATCCGATCCCTTTCTTGTTTACACAAGTAAATTGCACTTAGACAACGTCATCAATATGACGATCTCAATTTGTCACTACCAAACATACATGGCTAGAAAATTCTCCTTTTTTCAATCTAATAAAAAGTGAAAATTTATAGACAGAAAGAAGTCTTTCAAGCCCTTTTTGAACTGCTTTTGAAATATAAAAAAAAAGTAGGTATGGGTAATATCAATTACCTTAAAAAAAAAAAAAGTCGTTAGAAAGGTTAGACGGTTAAGTTAAATTTATCCATGCAATTTTCTCTTTCAAGGTGACATGATTTTTTTAAAATTTTATTTTAAAAAAGTTTAGTTTAGGGTGCGAGCTTGACTTGAAACATTTCAAGCTGATTGGCAGTCTTTTAATTTGTCCTTTATTATTATTATATTATTATTATTTATTTTATTAATTATTATATTATAGCATTATTTGAAAGAGAGTTCACTTTTGAAAGTAGAAAATATTGCAGGGATAAAGAGAAAATAGTAAAAGAATTGTAAATTTGGTGATGTAGAAATAAAGTCCATTTTTAAAAATAAGAAAGTATTATAGGAATAAAGATAGTCTTAGAGGCGATTATGATGATGATTGGTAGTCATTGACATTTCTGATCATTTGGCGGTTGAAAAGAAAAACCTTTTTTTTAGAGATTGAAAAGAAAGACCATGATTACTCAAAATAACATTAATTATTTTTTTAAAGCAACAAAATCGATGTAGATTATTGCATAAATGCTGAAATAAAGTCAGGAGGGACAGATCGGAGTCCGGATCGACCAACAAA